>LR812526.1:27151111-27161111 GCA_903798195.1 Danio kyathit
GAAAGCGAGGCTGCGGTGGGAAGAAAGCCGGAAGTATAGGATCAGCACTGTAAACATTGCAACAATATGCTGTGTGCTATAAACCTCCAGCTGTTGCTGTGACTTCAAAATGCAGAAATGGTGTAAACATCACTTTAATATCATTCCGTTCAGTTTCATTTAAACAATTAAAAGCATATTAGGCATCAAACAACATCACAATCTATTTAAGAGTGGTACACTTAAGTGTCCTCCTAGACTTCAGTCCAGGGCAGCAGGTAAACACCGTGGGGACGCTTCCCTGCTTCAGCCTATGTAACCCGGTGAGTGATAAAACACTGCAGTCCTCTGTAGCACATCTTCGTGTTGTCTTTAACAGTGTTGTCCCGGTACTGAAGTTTTAAAAACGTCAATTTCCCGCTAACATTTCACAGCCAATCAGAGTGATTTCTGTTGAGCATGTGAACACAATGGCCAATCAGCGCTGTTTAAGAACTCCATGAACAGTGTCTTAAATGTTAACGAGAAATTGGCGTTTTTTTATATTTCATTACGGAAATTTTGTAGTCTAATATAGTTAAAGACTCAGTTCATTAACTTGAGTTTGATGAATGGCATCTAAAATGTGTGTTTGGGAAAGAAAACGTTAGCTAAGTAGTGCCATTTCCCTTAACTTAGCTGAAAATGAGGTCAAATATCCCTATTTATTTTCACTATTCATTCAGAACGGACCTTAGGGTCACTCGGAAGGCGCTGAAATCATAAATTTGTGTCACTTTCTCTTCGCTGATAAGATATACAGCCAGGTACACAACATTCCTGTGTGACTCAGTCTATACTTCCGGGTTTCTTCCCACCGCAGCCTTGATTTCGCTGTTAATAATGGCGGCCGCGTGAAATCAGTCTATTGTGAATTTTAGTGCTGCTGAAGTGAATTTATATAGCTTAGTGCAGGTGAAATAAACTAATTTTAAGAAAGTAGCCTTTAATATATATTGTAATTTAAGTCTACAGACACAAGTTAATAAAGTGGATATAAAAGTTTTCTTTACTTCAAACTTTAACACTCTATGAAAAGCTTAAAGGTCAAAAATGTGCAATTTGACCGGTGCAGGAAAAAGCCATATGTTTTTGACTGCAGTGTCTCGAATGTAAAATCCAAATAGATTTGCTTTAAAACTCCCTTCCAGTCATGAACAATGTTTGAGTTTATATCTAGAGGGATAGTTCTGGATGAGTTAGCTCACTCCTCAATTCAGTCTGTCTCTCGTTCTCTGTATTCTACATCAGTTGAAAGTCATTTGGGTTCTTTCAGTGTTTGCTCTGGCCAGCTGTCAGAAGAGCTGTGTCCTCCAGCTTCGTGATCAATACTAATTTAGTGTTAATAGATGTCAATTGATCAGATATCCCTAGGGTGCGTGACCACACACTGAGTTTGACATCTATAGCCCTTAAAGAAGGCAGTAATCCAGGGAATTGGGAGACACAAAATTTGCTGCTGAAATGCATTGCAACACTTTCTTCATAAGACCAGATAAGCTCAAAGTCAAACAAAAACAAAGTGGCACAAGCTCATTTGCATAATATTTCAGATAATGTTACTTGTTATAAATTATACCCTCTAATAGGCTCGTAGCCAGCCTGGTGAAAAGGGTGGTTCTTTTTTCTCAATAACTTTTTGCAGTTCTTAGCCTCATTTTCTTTTTAGTTATTAGATCTATATACTGTGTTTTAGTGATATTTTAAGCACTATTTTTAGCTGGATTAGCCTGCCGAATAGTCATCATGACCACACTTTTTGATGTACCAAAAATATTTACTAAAGATTTAGAATAAAGCAATCTGAATAAATACGTATTTTAAAAATACAAAATGTATACATCCAATATCATTAAAAAAGGAATCTGTTAATGTTTTAAATTAAAAACTGTAGCCTATTGACATTTATTGGGCAAATAACTAACTGGCCAGCTCATTCAACTGTCCTCAGTCAGAAGTTGGCCATTTGAATACATAATAATAACAACAAGAATAGTAATAATAATAATAATAATAATAATAATAATAATAATAATAATAATAATAATAACAATGGAGAGCTTTGTGATTTGTCTAGCCTCTCTTATAAAAAAAGTATATTTGAAAATTCATGAATAACAACATTAGCAAAATTAGTATTCAAATTAGTTTAATATGGGCCACTTTTGGTGCTTCACACCTTTTTATTGGTAATTTTTTTGTCTCAAGAATAAGGTCCAAGATTTAGAGTAAAAGTTACTTGTAAAATGTTTTCTCTATTTAACAACAATACAGAAGGTCAGTAGTGAAAATCAGGTTTGCATTGGTCAAAACTGATTAGCTGAAGTCACAGCGAAGCGACAGCCAACTCATTCGTTCATTTTCTTTTCGGCTTAGTCCCTTTATTAATCTGGGGTCACCACAGCGGAATGAACCGCCAACTTATCCAGCATATGTTTTACGCAGCGGATGCCCTTCCAGCTGCAACCCATCTCTGGGAAACATCCTTACACGCTCATTCATACTCATACACTACGGACAGTTTAGCTTACCCAATTCACCCATAGTGCATGTCTTTGGACTTGTGGGGGAAACTGAAGCACCCGGAGGAAACCCACGTGAACACGGGGAGAACATGCAAACTCCACACTAAAATGCCAACTGGCCCAGCTGGGACTCGAACCAGCAACATTCGTGCTGTGAGGTGACAGTGTTAACCACTGAGCCACCATGTCGCCCTAGACAAGACACATTAATAAATAATGTCAATTCTTAAGTATTTTTTAGACAACTTAATTCTTTTTTGTTCAATCTACTTAAATCCAAAAATTGAAGTTAACTTAATTGATTTTTATGTTGTGACAACATGCAGGAATTGTTTTGAACCCAGCTTTTTTTGTGTCGATGATGACAGATGGATTATTGGACAGATATATAGATTTTATAGTGTTTCATCTTCCAGTGTATCGTGCCATTATGAAACGATAAACTAATTGTTCAGATTTTCCCTCAAGCCTGATTCTGAACTAAAACTGCACTGTAAAAAAAAATCCTGCTTTCCTTAAATTTTTAAGCTGAATCAAGTTAACCTTATGGGGCGACGCGGTGGCGCAGTATGGTGTGCTGTTGCCTCAAAGCAAGAAGGTCGCTGGTTCGAGCCTCGGCTGGGTCAGTTGGCATTTCTGTGTAGAGTTTGCATGTTCTCCCCGCGTTTGCGTGGGTTTCCTCCAGGTGCTCCGGTTTCCCTCACAATTCCAAAGACATGTGGTACAGGTAAATTGGGTAAGCTAACATTGAATGAGAGTGTATGTGTGTTCCACAGAGATGGATTGCAGCTGGAATGGCATCCGCTGCGTAAAACATATGCTGGATAAGTTGGCGGTTCATTCCGCTGTGGCGACCCCAGATTAATAAAGGTACTAAGCCAAAAAGAAAATGAATGAATGAATGAATGAATGAATGAAGTTAACCTTATGAGTCTATTGAACTTATACTATGTTAAACTTACTAAACTTTAACTTAGGCTTGTGTAACTTAAAAAATAAGTTAGGACATGATTAACTTCGTCTAATAAGTTACAATAGCCTAAAAACATATGCTGTCAGGACTAACTGATGATGATGTAATTTTTACAGTGTGGTAACATTTTTTCTCTTCTCTGTTTATTTCACATAAAGCTCCACCTGCATGTTCTGCAGCTCCAGCTGTACGTTAGAGGTCTTCTTTCACCGTCACTTCTCTGGTCTTTATAAAATGTTCCTGTGACGCTAAGCTTGCCCTAGAGACAATTTGTATTGGCTGATGCGTAACATTCAACAAGCCCTTCTCTTCAAGGGAAGAATTTACCATTTATAAACATAATCACATAAAACAACTTTCACAAAATAGGAAACAGATAATTTACAGTTGAGCTAAAACACATTTAATCCTCAGCTCTTCGGATCTGGAGCTGGCAGATTTGGAGAAGAAAGGAAGAGGAACTCCGAAAGTCTCCTTGTTTATTCCTGTCCCCTACCCATATTTACTTCTGAACTGTCACTCATCTCTTTTTTCCTCCCTTGTTCGCTCTGCCCTGCGGATTTTCTCTCACACACAGGCTGTGTGACGACGCTGTTGCGAGCGGAGAAATCTGGGGGACCATCTGAAACCAATTAGGGTGGTGCAACAGCCACCCAAAGACTCGGTGACGGATGGGGCTCTTGTATTTATAGCCAGGGTAATTGGCAACACACACACACACATACATGCAGATTGTGGCGCATGAATGCACATTTCTCAAGACGTGTGAGGGAGAGCCAGGCCAAGTCCCTCCAAATTATGATTCATGTTACATCACAGTTTGATAGTGCAGATGTGTGCGAGATTACACGATCCTCCCTCTCAGAGAGCGAAGATGCTTTGAAGTTGTTTAGGCTGCGTACGCTCTTCATTCCTGCCAAAGACAATCTATCCAGCGTCGGTGGAGCAAATGTTCTAGAATGAATGTATTAATACGGCCATCAGTCATTGTGCAGCGGACGAGGTGGAAGTCACGGTGGCTGTGTGCAGCTGATACGGAAGTCAGGGCCGAGGCCGTACATCTCGGCTATCTGTCCGGAGCTGTCAGCGCGTCAAACCTGCATGTGAAAATATACACACGGCACATCTGCCTCTCGTTAGCCGCCATAAATGGCTGCCATGTGGTCTGCTGATAAATAGGCCAGTCTATTTATTGGAACACAACAAATTGGCTACAAACACTGACATGGAATCGAAGCACTATAAATACTAGACGCGATGAAAGTTTTAAAACGTGCTGCAGGTATTTTATGAGGGTCCTCGTTTTTCCTGCTTTCTTTTTATGTACTTTCAGCCATTCCTCTCACTCCTTTCTTCTCGCTCTCTGCCAAACGGGAGTGGACTTTCTCTCTCGATTTCTGGCTGTGAGCGATCGAGCACAGAATGTAGTTTTGCTGTACACTAAAAGCCATAAGATTCCTGAATGAATTGTCAACAGACAAGCCCTAAACCCCGTGTAATTACATATTTGGAGTTTATCTGGGTTTATGCGAAAATGCACAAGTTTCCCTTCCTTGGTGGTCCTTAAACACATCCATATGTCTTGAGTGTTTCCCTTTTCACTCCTCCCTCTCTCTCTCTCTCTCTCTCTCTTTCTTGCTCTCTCACCCCTCCTTAGTCTTTGGAAACATTATCCTTTTTTGCATGAGTAGATTAGTAGACCTGTTGGTGGGGTGTTTTTCTATTGTTAAGTTTGTTGTGGTGTTAGACACTTTCACTGGCCCAGATGAGGTTTCGGAGTGTGGAGGATCTGGGTGGGACGGTTTGCAAACAGAATCAAGCCGCAAAGCACATCCCAAACAGGAACACACAGTAAACGTGGGGAGGCCTGGGATCGTGTGTGGGCCTGTTTTTCCTTTTTTTTTCTCTCCCTTTCCTCCCTGCTTGAGAAAACCGATCTGTTTTAGAACACGTGCTAAATATTACCATATTTACATTTTCCTGTTTGAAAAAGGCCAAGCCAGGAGGGAGGGTGGTGGGGTTTGCAGTGAAAAGGTCTCGAGCCGGGTTAGGCTCTGTTTGAAACTCTAAACCCTTTTCATGCTTATTTGTTTTATGATTCTGCAGGGTACTGTGTTTACACTCAAAGTGCAACATCTGGATTAGATAATTTGTTGAGAATTAACCGAGGATGGATGCTTATCGACCTCTTCTGATTGAATCTGTTTGATGTTTTTGGGATATTTCGCTCTGCAGAGATGTTTTTGGTTGGTTTGTCAGCTTATGTCTTGCTTGATATATTTTGTACTAACAGTTTTTGTGAGAAAATAAAACAGGGGAAGGTGAGGATTATTGTACTGGAATGGCCCCTTTAAACAGTCTGTGCTCTAATCACATTCATGGCCTTTGATCTATAATGGCTTATTTGAAAGTTAAGCATGTGGTGACTGTTTGTCTAAAGGCCACTTCTGCTGACTACACAGTGAAGGACCAGAGAATGATTAAATCCCTCTTACTGCAGTAATTTTTCTGTTGTCATTGACCAGCTTTTGTGGAGACTGTGTGTTATGTTTACTATTACGGGAGCAGAAATTTAAATTGGGAAAATGCTCAGATGCAATAATGAAATAGATGACTGGATTTGATTTAGACTCTGTGCTTGATATACAGAATGAACATGCTGGGTTTTAAGGGATAGTTCACACACAAAAAAATAATTACACACAAATTACTCACCTTCAAGTGGTTCCAAACCTTTATGAGTTTCTTGATTCTGTTGAACACAAAAGAAGAAATTTTGAAGAAAGTTGGAAACCTGTACTCACTGACTTCCATAGATTCAAACTCCGTCATTGTGGTTAACTCCTCTTTGCATCTCAAGTCCACCTACATACATGCCGAGCTAACAGCGGGAAGGCTGTCCACACGGAGGAAAGCAGTCAGTTAGCGTGAAAAGGAACAGCGTCATACCACCCATAGTGTTCGTTTTAAAGACAAAATGCAGCCATACGCACTTCTGGCTACATAATTTGTGATCTCCAAAAACATATATAGGACTACATTTTCAGAATGAGCCTATAAGGTGCGTCCCAAATAGCACACTATGCACTCATGCACTATGTACTTATGCACTTACACACTCAACAGCATAGTATATAAATGTAGTGTTGACCCAAATGGAACACTAACTTTAACACTGCTTTACTAAGCGGAAATTCAACCCGTTTCTCTGATGACGTTTGACGGTTGCCAAATCAGTGAAATAAATGAACAAAGTAATCTAATAGTACCTGCCGTGAGTTTTACCGCATTCTCCATCAGGAGGTGCTATAATCACTCTCATAGGAGAATTTCGCTTTCACAATCCAAAATAAATAAAGTTATCCAACATGTGCGCCCAAAAGCTCCGCCCCTTCTGCTACGTGAGCAAAACTGCGCCCGTTGAGTGCATGAAGTGTTCATCATTACACACTTCATTTTACCGGTCAAATGAGTGCTTCATCCAGGTTATTGAAGTGCACTTATTATTTTTTGTGTTGTCAGTGTAAACGCACTACTTCTACTATTTATACTACAAAATGGCGTAGTGCATAAGTATGCGGTTTGGGACGCACTGTATGTTGTTACTTTCTTCAACTTATAGACCAATTACCATGTTTGTAAACATTCAGGATGCGCGCGTAGGGAGGTGGCAAAAAAAAAACCGGGAGCGCTACCATTTACAGCGAGGGAATGGCATCCGATGCGGTTCAGAGTTTGTTGTTGTCTTAGAAATAAGTTAGATTGATTACATATTATATATATTATTTACACAATGCTTTCAACGTATTATAACAGCTTGTCACCCAGTGACAAGCACAGTTATTCGGCAAAATTAACGTTAAAGTGAGCGGCGTTCGTCTGACAGGTCCATTTGCGATAACACCCTCCCAATGGATATTGGATAAGACAAAATGGCCAAGCATCCAGCCTCAAATATACAATCTCAGTGAAGCTCCAAGGGATTTTACGAGAGAAGTTAAACGTCTAGAAGCGTTTGGATGCCAACAATTGTGTTCTGTGTGGTCATGTGCGAGAAATAATGTTCCCTGATTACTAGATTCAAAACTATGTAGTGCTAAAAACCGAGGTTCTGCCGAGGCAAAGACAAGGGAAAAAGACGGAGCCAATGTTATACAAGGCCTGGGTAATCATCATCAACAAGCAGAACAACTGCATTCTGACAGCGAACTACACCCGAACTTACAGCAGGGTATGTAAACTTACACATAAAGGTAAAGTTGGTTTTATATTCGCACATTCGGACTTTCTCCTTAATAATATAATTTCATAAATGTATTATTTGCAAACTCTAAATAGCGAAATCATATTAGCAGCCAGTGACTATCAAAGTACAACATTGTTCACAGTCAAATAAACAGAGTTAATGTTGTTTTCGTGGTAAACAATATAGCGAGTGTGTCACAAGTTTTCACTGAATGAATGTGTGAATATAAAACCAACTTTACCTTAATAACTTACACTTTCACATTTCATTCTTAGCATTCAGTGTCCTCAGTTTAATTAACCACATGTAACCGTTTTGCCGAAATCATTGCTGCAATCAAAAACGAGTAATGTGTATGATTCAGCATAGCGTGAACTTACTTGATATAACATGAGAACTGCAGAGTCCAGCATTTCTAATTAGGTCGTCACCTCATTCAGCTCCCTTTTAGCCAAAGACGTCTGTAGTTGGCATTAAAAGCAGTGTGGTGTACTGTAAATGTTCATTTTTCTATTTTTTGGCATCCTACCGCAAAACACGACATGTTTGCTATTGCAGCCGGTCTTTTTCTCCAACCGGGGAGCCGTGTGACGTCATGTGTGACGTAGGTTGGTAATTGGTCTATAGGTTTGAAACAAGCAAAGTATGAGTAATTAATGACATAATTTTTCAGTTTTGGGTGAACTATACCCCGTTAAATCTAAATTTCTGAATTTTCATTATTCTAGTCCTCAGAGTCCAGTTATCATTCTAAATGGCAAATTTTCTGCACTATTTTAAATATTGACGTAAATAACAGTAAGTAAAACTTCACAATATTAATGATTTTGTGTTTGATCAAAAAAATTTACATTTTCAAAAACTCAATGTGGTGTAAAAATACAATGTGGCATTATGATTAATAAATAAATAAAAAGTTATATGGATACAGTTAAAAACTAATTTTAAATAGTACTATAAATTATTTTTTTGATTAATTCAATGTGATTATTTGTAATGTCTTTATGATCTTAATTTTAATTGTTTCATTTCATTGTTTTTATTTTATTCTTTTTTTCTCTGAAATACATCAAAATTCTAAATAAAATGGATTCAAAAATTTGTTTATTTTTTTGCTGTTTTATTCTTTTCCCTTTTTTCAAAATGTCCTCTGATGTGCATAATGTATTTTAGAGTACATGAATGTCTAGAATAACACTATCCCGTTCAATATTCTTGTAAATATTAGTAATTTTATTCATTCATTCATTTTCTTTTCGGCTTAGTCTCTTTATTAATCAGGGGTTGCCACAGCGGAATGAACCGCCAACTTATCCAGAATTTGTTTTACACAATGGATGCCCTTCTAGCTGCAGCCCAACACCGGGAAACACTCATACACTCTTACATTTACACACATACACTATGGCCAATTTAGCTTATTCAATTCACCTATGTCGCATGTCTTTGCACTGTAGGGGAATCCGGAGCACCTGGAGGAAGCCCACGTAAACACAGGGAGAGCATGCAAACTCCAAACAGATATGCTAACTGACCCAGCTGAGACTCAAACCAGCGACCTTCTTGCTGTGAGGCGATCGTGCTACCCACTGCGCCACCTTAAATTAGAGTAAAATAATGAAATGTCATTAGCTAGACAGTACATGAATCAAAACAATGGGGTGTACAAAATCAGCTTGTTTGTTTTGCTTATTTTCCAAAGACAGCATCAGCATGGTACCACCAGTGCTTTAAGATCACATCCCAATGAGGTTTATTAATATACATTTAATAGCACAAAGGTTTTCTGTAGAAAAGCCAGTGAATGACTCACAGGACTAAAAAGAGCTGCAGTCATTTGATGGGAGCATCTGAATCATGGGAAATTGCTTGTTTTGAGTTGCTTTGCCATGCAGGGTTCCAATGTGGATTGTAAGCTATAACGGTGTTTCAGAGGTCAGCCATAGTTCCAGTTCAGCTGCTGGTGTGGGGTCTGTGTCATATTAATGCCTTTACTGTCAGACAACGAGAACAATGCGTGTGTTTTATGGTCCACATTTTGTGCCTTATTATGCATCGTGTTGTTTTAAGCTTAAAATAGACTCAAAGTGTCTGGGGTGACATGCTATGAAATAAGACTTCAATTAAGTAAACAGAACCATGTGCCAAATGTGTCACCAAAAAAAAAAAAACTACAAGGAGACTTTCTATGTGTTAAGAACAAGCCCTTTCAACAATGGAGGGCCGGTTGTGATCATG
>LR812526.1:27166111-27201111 GCA_903798195.1 Danio kyathit
AGCTCTCAGAACTACATGGAGTAAATAAAAACAAAGACTGTGTATTTGTGCACCATCAAATGTGGTTATAATGGAAGTTAATGGGGCAAAAACAGCCACCAACAGTAAATTGGGGAGAAAAAATGAAAATCTAACAATGCATCCAAGCCAATGATGTTACTAAACGTTCACATGTCCAAGACTGATAAAAAGAGAAAAAAAACTCAGTCCACAATTACTTTTTATATTGAAAATATGTCATTTTGTGTTTTTTTTTTCCACCAAATCAGTGACATCCATGGTGAACTTGGCAATTCATTCATTCATTCATTTATTTTATTTTCGGCTTAGTCCCTTTATTAATCTGGGGTCGCCACAGCGGAATGAACCGCCAACTTATCCAGCTTATGTTTTACGCAGCGGATGCCCTTCCAGCTTCAACTCATCACTGGGAAAGAACTTGGCAATTAATGAGTTAAAATCCTGTAATTTTCTAAACAATTTAGTAGTTTTGATCAGGACTGAGGTTGATTAACAGATTTATGCAAAAACAAATTGAAAAAAAATATTTATCTGTTAGATTTTTACAGCAGTTTAATTCAGTGGATATTTACAAATTTGAACAGTGCACACGGATTAAACTCGAATTCGTATCATGTTTGCGCGAACCGTTCGATTGAATCGATTCACTAGAATGAATCATTCTTTCAGATGCTACATGTTTATGACCATTTAGAATGAATTGATGCACTGAAAAGAGTTGCATTTACCTAGGCTACACAAGAAAGAGTAAGTAAGTGTAAGGGTAAGTGTGTTTGGTCCCTCATATAAAAACAGTAGCGTGTCACGATTTAGCACTATATGGAAATGTCTCGTAACTCATTGGATGAAGCAGCCGGTTAATGGAAAGGGTTGCCTCGTTATTGAAAAACGTCACTGTATTTTCTCTTACCTCCAAACTTATGACATGATGTCTCTCGTAGCGCCCAAAATAAATGTTAACCTGGGTAAATAAACTGTAACAATGTAAGCTAAACACGTAGCGTTTGCGATTAAATATGCACTGAAACTACCGCATCTCGAAGCCTATACAACTTGTGAAGCAGATAAAGGCCACAAACGAATATGTCCTGGTATTTTTTGTGTATGTTAGCAAAATAAATAACATTTTTGTGGTTTTATATATAAAACTATTAGGCATTACACAAAAGCTTTTAAAAAGCAGTAGCAGATGGTAAAATAGCAAAAAAAGTGAATTAAACGTCTTGGTATTTGTTAGCTTCTTTTCCTCTACCATCCCTCTCTTATAAACACACGGCCACACAAACATACACTGTTTCTCAGACCGGCTCAATAGTTTGGGTTTTTGGCCTCTCCACAGGTTGAACCAAAAATAAGAGGCTGTTTAACAGCACTGGCAGGAGCTTACATAAACAGGCAGGGGATTAGAGTTTCATGAGTTTCTGTCTCTCTGTCTGGTATCAGCACTTGAAGAGAGTCAGGAGAACCAGATGAAACATTTGGAAGGAATGAGCAACTAGCTAACGTCACATCATGCATTATGGATGAATATGCTTTCCATCCTCATGGAAAAGGCCTGCATATTACCGTTCTTTGTGTTATTGCTTATACGTACAGGCTTAGTAGTAAATTAAAATAATGTGCTTTGGATATTTTATTACCTTCAGGGCAAAACAATGAAAATATAGTTAGATAAACACTTTGTGTCACATTTACAGATGTGCAATAATTTTGTAAGTGCAAGAATTAGTTTTTCAGAAGTTTAGACTAGATTTAAGACCCTTTAATTGTTCCACATTATGCTTTACGTAAAAAAATAATAATATACAACATTTGTAAAGCTCTATTGATAAAATAACTGCTGCTGATGAGTATTTGTTCCATAGCTGCATTAAAAACATATGATCACTTCTGAGAAGCACCACTCTGTTTTTTTGTATAAGTGAAATTCTTATCCATGCGGATTTGTGGAAAACAGGCCTGTGTGAGGAATCTCTCATTGGCATAAGACACATTGTACATTGGGTAGGGTGCAGTCATGACTCTCTATGTGTCATACTCTTACCTCTGTCTCTCTTATGATTGTCTTTCAGCTCAGTCTACCCTTTGGCAGTTTTCTGGATGCCCTGCTTTGATCTCAACCATAAGTGCTGTGACAACAACCTTGAGATGTAAAGAAAAAAGCCAGTTGATGTTTTTATGACAGACTCAAGATAGGTGCGTGCTGTATTTTGTCTTACTGTTGATGCTTTTCACAGCTTTGTGATGCATGTTGATAATTTATCATAATTATCATGTCTAACTTTTTTATCCAGTTTAGACATTTCTGTGATAAAACTGCAACTGTTTTCTTTCGTATCCCTTCATTCTCTTTAAAGGAAAAAGAAAATATTTTTTTTTGAGCTCTTATCAACTGTGGAGTTGAGCCCTATGGGACGCATTTCATGAAATAATTGGCAATTAATTAGTTTCCACAGGCTTAGGAGATGAAAAGTTCATGGTGAAGAAAAGAAAAGAGGAATTACATTAGTTAAAATGATTTAGGAGACATGTTATCATTTTTATTCATAAAACAATATTAAAATAGATGTATCTTTTATGTTAATTAAATATTGAATAATTTGATATTTACAGCTATGGTTTCGATATACTAAATTTAATATTTAGTGCCATATACAGTGCTCAGCATATATAAGTACACCCCTCAAAAATCTATCTTTTAAATTCATATTTTGAATAGGATGCTGTACAATATTATATTTGTGCATATACATTAGATTAGTCTGTACTGAAGCGCAATCTGGAGCTAATCTAACAAAATAACTTACGATAACGGTCCAAAAACTAGTACACGCAAATTTATATGTTATAGAAAATATTAAATACAAAATTAAAAAAGAGGAAAAATCAAGAGAAGAAAAAAATGAAAAAATGTAGTTGAAATTTTGTAGTTTGTAATTTTTTTGTGCAATATTTTGCTTGAATTTAATTGTATAATCTTTTAATTTCTAAATATGTTTGGTGGCTAAAATATTATTTTAATAAATATATCTGTTTAATCTGTTTTGTTTAAATGCACCAAAATACATTGCCTTATTCACTGAGAAAATTTATTAAAAATATTCTGTAGGTCTTTCATTTGTTTCACAAGTTAATTTGTTGCTGATAACTCCTTTTCAACAAATGTAATCGTGTGAAACTTACAATGTCAGTTCAAGTGAAAAATCAAAGCGCTGTTCCAGTTGGCGTTGGAACAATAAGCACATGCAGGTGTTGCCATATGGCTGTACGTTTCTCATATGTTTACTGACAACAAGTTTGTAGGCTTTCATTTGTGGTCTTGTCTGTTTGTATGTTGAGAAGGCCTGCCTAAACATTTGAAAGCCTGTGTGCTTAATCATGTACACAAAACAACAGTAAACTCTCAGTCTCACTTACTCTCTCTCTCTCTCTCTCTCTCTCTCTCTCTCTCTGTTTCATAAGCACTCCTTTGCTTTCAGTCTGTTGTTGCTACCAGCACTAACACATTTCTCGCACACACAAGCTTTTTGGCAATCTCTTTCTTTCAATCCATTGCACCCTACTGCACAAACACAGCTATCCCACCCAGAGGACTCTTTTTTTTATGGTGTGTGTGTGTGTGTGTGTGTGTGTGTGTGTGTGTGTGTGTGTGTGTGTGTGTGTGTGTGTGTGTGTGTGTGTGTGTGTGTGTGTGTGTGTGTGTGTGTGTGTGTGTGTGTGTGTGTGTGTGTGTGTTAAAAACTCACACATGGGCAGCTGTATTTGTGTGTGTGTGTGTGGGAGGGCTTTGATCAAAGCCGGGGGGAACAGCCAAGTGGAGGTGGCTACAGAATGAGGGCTGTGATCATTGAGGAACGGGTGGGATTCGGGGGGCCTCACTATACTGAGACACACTAGCTCTGCAAAGAACAAACACCTGCTTATCTCCTCACCGCCACCTCCATCTCCAAACCACTGTCTGTACTACCTGTCTATGGACTCACTGAGACATCCAGGAATAGGGACGGTGGTAAAAATGACAGATACAGTGCCCTCCACTAATATTGACCTTGGGTAATTATGAGGAAAGAACGCTGAGAAAAATAATTCTTTATGGATTAACCATTTTACTTTTTATCTTTTGCTCAAAGTATTTAAAAAAAAAAATTTTTTTTTGTTCTTAAATTTTGTAGACCATTTAATTTATTTGTGGTGGTGTGATGATGTATTGTAGTTTTCCAGCTGTAATTTTTGACCACTGAAACCAGTGCATTATGACAAGACAGACACACGTCCTCTTCCAGGCTGATTCATGACATTTACAATTGACTAGACTTTAAAAAAATATTTTCCTGATGATGGACCTGGGTATTTTCATTGTTTTTGCATTTTTTTCTAATAAGCACTTCCACTGTGTGAAGCTCAACAACCTCTTAGAATAGAATAGAATAGAATAGATTAGAATAGAATAGAATGCCTTTTATCGTCACTGTACACGTATACAATGTACATTATATACGTGTGATGAGATTAAGTGCATCTCACTACTCTGTGCAACCATGTAAATATATCCTTTCAATTTTGTTACAAATAACAGGCCATGTTCTTTGGTTTTATCCATTGTGATGAATGACAGAGTGAGTTTGTTTCCTTGTATTGCCATGCTAAATATAAAATGAAATATAGGTCAGAAATATTTTGCTCATATGAATTCATCGGGTGTCGTGTCCATTCATTGAGGTGCCTAAATATATATGCATTTTTTTCTCAATGAGAGATATTGTTAGTATTCTGTTACTATTTTATTTATACAGTTTATTATTATTTGTAATTTATTCATAGTAAATTTAGCAAGGCCAAAACTAGCCAAAGCCTATTTGCAGAGCTCCTTATTCAATAAAATCAAGGTGCAAATTATGGAGGAACTGAGAGTGTGAACTCCCTAATTAAGGCCTGAACCCATGTTAGGGAGGTCAAAACGAGGATGAGGGGGTCTTGCAGCCTAATTATGGATTACTATAGACAAGCATATATATTTCAATGGCCTCTTCAAAGCTTTAGCATATAAAAGTTAAAGTAATTTGTGGGCAGATTTGATGCTAGAGAATAGAAACTGTTAATTTAATAGTTGTAGAGACATGTTAACATTATTAATTAGGCTATTAACAAACCTATATTAAAAAATTGACCATGTGAAAGTCATTGAATTATTTGCACACGCTGAATTAAGAGGGGGGATAGGATATATCCCAGAATTGTGAATATTTAAATCTTATTTACTCTTATTTACGGATCAGTGGCTTGCTTATTGGATACAGTACTGTGTTATGCTGTGGAAAGTCTTTTCAAACGAGACACAGTATACTAGCTACCGAAGCGCGTGTGCACGGGGTGATTAAATGTATACATTTATAGGCTACACTCTGATGTAGGTTTTTGTTTGAGCTCGGAACAGCAGTTCTTATTCTCCCGCTACAGTGAACGAGGAACAAACCCCTAACAATGGAGTTTAACCCAACCCAGACGGTGTTATTACAGACATTTTAAAACGTCTGAAAAAGTGGGATTTTAATATTTGTTTGGCTAGCACACAAACGTATTGGAACAGAATCGGGACTGCTGAAAATGTATATATTTTTGGTTTTCGTGATTTCCTTTAGTTTTTGACACGCGTGAAACGTTATGCCTAACTCAAAACACACCCAGAACAGCTTTCTTCAAAGACTCTGTTTTTTCTGTGTGTGTCCAAACCTGATTTATTTTCAATAAAGCAGCTGCGAGTTGTCCGTTTGGACAGAAATATAATAGTTCTGCAGCTTCTATCAATATTTCACAGAGATTCTGGGAAGAAAAATTAATTATGAACAAAATAAATGAATAAATAAAGCCTTTGAAACTCAAGAAAGCCCAATAGTGAAAGCTCCACAGTTCTTCGCCAAGCACAACTTACAAACACGCTCCTGAAAAGCCACGGTTTATTAGAGTTAATGCATAAAGACGGCAAATTCAATTCGACAAAGATAAATCAACGCTTGCAGTATATGCAGATTTTTTAAATTAACTGTTTGCAATATTTAGCGATTGTTTATGCTTAACTGCTAAATAGTAATGGTAATAGTTAAATAGTAACAATAAGATTTGTAGACCATGATAAAAAAATTGCAGGTTTATTAATAATAATAATAATAATAATAATAATAATAATAATAATAATAATAATAATAATAATAATTATTATTATTATTATTATTATTCAATTTTATTAACTTGGTGATATACGCAGTGCACATTATTTGCTCTTTTTTTAGCCTAATTTTGCGGTGAGATAGTATTGCTTTTATGTTGAGTAGCCTATAGGCATTAATTGAAGGTTTTACCACATTTTTTTTTTCATTTTATTGTTTTATAATATACATAAAATGCGCTAGAAATCAATTTATTAAACATTGCAGTATAAGCAATCAAACATCAGAACAGACCATTGTGGCTCTGAGGAAGAAAAGCCACAGATGAACATATGTTTTAACTTTGGTTCCAATCCGACTAACACATCGAATCGAGCTGGAGATGCCGCCGATGTTTCATGCTCCCTGAATGATGTCATGTAATGGAATCACTGGAGAAAATGACATTTCAGTGTGAGGAAGGAAACGCACAATTAAAATCAGAATTACACAAATCAGAATTTTGGCTGCTGCACAGGTCTGCACTACAGTGTCTTATTTCACAAGCTTATTGTGTGTGGTGCGGGTTCTGTCGTGTTATTAAATAATATCTGAATAATAAGAAATCAAGCCTTTCTTCAGTTTAACAACAGTGTACAGAAGGCCAGAGAGCCGGTGCAGCGATCGCTCTTTGAACGGATTCAGATCCACAATTTATTTTACAAGTCTGACGCGTCATTACTGTAATATTGTTGAAATCGCCACATAATTGCTATTCCTGAAAAAAATTAAACGTAGGCCTAACTTATTGAGGTTAAAGTAGGATTTCACAAATGATCAGGGAATTACGTATGCCTGCTATGTTATATTTATATTAGTCTAATGCATTTTATTATATAAATCATGGGTGTTTATTTACTTCAAATGCTATTTATTGTGAGCTTTGTACACTCTGCTTTGTGTTTTTCATACTGGAGCCTTTATTTACCAGTCTATTTGTCTTTTAGACAGAATCGAATAGGCTGTAGTGCCCTTTTTTTACCTGGAAAATTGAACAGGGAAAACGCGAGAATTAAATCAATGTGTGTTTCCAAACAAAACGAATAGAATCAAAGACTTGTTTGGTTTTTCTGTGGTTCTCTCCGCGGGCGATCCCTCTCTTCTTCAGATGACCCCTCATTGGAGTCTTGGATTGTGCGACACAAAGGCGAGCAGATGGGCTCTAGTCTCCTCTTTTCTCTTTTTCTTTCTGCACTAACAGCCTTGCACGCAAAACTAACACACGTCTCAGTGCCGTTTCTTGAGGACGTGCTCTTGCCACCATTACCGTCTTAAACAGACACAGGTCAATTAGATTGAACAATAAAGTGATTTCTATCTATCTATCTATCTATCTATCTATCTATCTATCTATCTATCTATCTATCTATCTATCTATCTATCTATCTATCTATCTATCCATCTATCCATCTATCCATCTATCTATCTATCTATCCGTTGAGTTCGTGTAATTATTTTTTCAAAATCAACTTGAACGTCAATTTGGCCTATGTCAAAAAAAATTAATAAAGTGAAATAAATGTTTCAGCTGGCAAATTGAGTTTTCTCTCCACAACAGAAGGGCAGCCAGGCCTGAGAATCAGACGTGCTCATTGCCCTTCCAGCCCACCTCGAGAAGTGGTTTAGTCCTCAGAAGTGTATTTGGCATGAATAGATCGGGGTCTCAACAAAGCGGCCGAGCTCTGGGCTCCTCATCGGTGTTTGGAAACCAGTGGTTCGTGTGATGAGACCGAGGGGAGAGCCGGGTCTGGAGGCTCTCTCTCGCTGCATTGGGCTGTAATAGGTTTGGGATGACCTAAACGATTTGTTGACTGGGACAATAAATCTGTTGTGTGTTTCTTGGCATGCTGAGGGGAGGATTACAAGTTGTCGTACAAAGGAATGCAAATTGCTGGCCAAACTGTTGGAGAGTGCTTGGAGGAGGCGAGCAATTCGCACCATTTGTGCGGATCCCTTCTTCTTTTTCTTCCCTTTATTTTATGTTTTTCTATTAGGCCTAATAACTGTGAAGGGGTTGAAAGTAGCCACTGTATTCATCCCAAATCAATGGATCACCCACAGCAAGCCCTGTAGACCCCGACATTTGCATTCCATTGAAATATCGACGCTGAGAGGTGACCAGGAGGACAATGTCCTTCATGGTGTTAGGACATTTCTATAGGGAACCGCATAAAAAGTCTTGAATCATTCGGTTTTCTTCACCCTCTTCGATCTCTGAGCCTCATCGTATAATTATTTCACACAAGTCTGCGCGTTTAATTTTAGTCAGCCGTCAGACTAAACCCAAAATATTGACTTAAACTTTATTCACCTGCTATTTGCACAGCAGTGTCTTTTGATTTAGTTGCTAAAAAAGCAGTTGACTGAATTTAAAATAATCAAGGGACGCTTTTAGGGTATATTTAATTAATTTGGAGGAAAATATTTTTACAAATAAACAATTTTAATCGAGCAAAATTTTAATGTTAAGGACGTGCTTCTAAAAGTGCATAAATTATATAATGAAATACAATATTATTGTTTTTTTATATTCTCAATAATTTGTGGTAGCCTACAATGCGAGCTTAATGTAATCCCAGTTTTGTGGTGGACTATGAAAAACAGCTTTATTCAGTACCAAACTGGCTCAAAAAAGTCATTTCAACACTTGATATTTCAGCCGAGTGTTGCTAGAGCTTGAAGATCACTCACTTTTGTGTATTATAAACACAACTGAATGTCTCTCTGTAAATAATTTTTCAGGTTTAACTATTGGATGTCTAATTTGTAAATTCTCTTTAAACCACTGTAAAGCATTTTATCCATCTTGGTTCTCTAATCGCGGTGGATAAATGGTCTTGCAGATGATTTTAGTTTCGCTGTTGAAGAATGAGTGGTACAAAGCTGTGTTCAACAGCGCCTCCGAGTGACCACAGAATAGGCTACAATGCAATGCACGAATAGTTCCCAGGACACGCCTCTAATTCCTGTTAAGTTTATCTGTTCTGAAACGAAAAAAATACATGACCTATCACTATACTCCACATACTCCTTCATAGGCCTACTGTTAGTCAAATATAAAGATAAGCTATAGGTTAGCCACAGTTTGTTGTAACATCAAGGACTAAGTAATTTTAGGGATTTAAAAGATAAGCGTTGATGATTTTAGGTTATACCACATTTATTCTATAAGCTAATATATATTGCCTGCTTGAAAATAAAACACTGAAAAAAATTGTCTGCAAAATGGTTTCAAACCATTTAAATGTGTTGAATTTAAACAAACAAATTAAATTTAGTAATGTTCAACCTAATTTGTTTGTTTAAATTCAGCCAAAATTCATTGTTTACAACCAATTAACTTTAAAAATGTAGTAAATCCAAGGAGTCATCTTTGAATAATTTTTTCAGTGTAGATAAATAAATTAGTTTTAATGTTGTGTTTGTAAATGTTGAAATGTAACATTTATAAGCAGTTTGAACTGTATGCTATATTAATAAATAAACTATCCATCTATCCATCCATCCATCCATCCGTTCATTCATTCATTCATTCATTCCTGTGTGTGCGTGCCTGGAGGGGTTGCTGGAAATTCAGCTGACGCCGTCACATTGTCAGATCGCTAAACCTACTTGAATTCCCTCTCCTTTACCTCCTACTGCTTGATCAATGGGGAGGGATCCGTCGTTTTAATTAAAACACAACAATCTTCTAGTTTAAAAGTCTGCCCTCGAATAAGTTCCCAGGAGACGAGGCTCCTCCCAGGTAACAGGTTTAACGACGATGTACTAAATGCACCTGTCATGTGAGAGTTAGCTACAATAACATTTTACAATCTCCATCTTCTAGGGACACGCCATAATTGCGATCCTCATAACTTTTTAACAGACTTTTTGTTTGTACGATGTTGCATAACAGCGAAGACGATTATTTTACAAAGACAGCTACGACAAAGCGCGTGTGAGCGCGAGACAGGACAACTACGCGTATCTTCATTTAGGCTACCTCATTAAAAAACGGCACTTAAGCACAAGGACACTAAGATTATTATGGCAAGCCGTTTTAATATTTAAGTTATACCAGGCTGTACAAACTAACACAGAATACAAAAAAGTGAACAGATGAAAAAGTGATTTCGAAGCCTCGATTGAGGAGTCAAACTGAAACGCTTCAAGTCCGTGAACATGAATCACCTCATCCTGAAGACCCAAGCATCTCTTTATGCAATCTGAGGCTCGCCACTCAATTAACATCATTGTCTTTGATCAGCACTCATCATTAAATTTAAACCCATTGGCACTCGGTTACCCATATGTGACACACCGCGTGAGTGGCCGTGCGACCACGATTGGTTTGATAAATACAATTATGACATTGCACAAAGACCTGAATATCCATTTCTAAGGAGTGGCGGGAGTGTTTTTCCCGCCACATACAGTACGTCGCCCTGGTAACGGCGCCTCTAGAATGCAGATCAGGCGCTCTTCTGCTCTTGTGTTCTTCTCAGCAATCGAGTTTGATAGCTGTCACTTTTGTTCAGAGGAAAAGGGGGCAGGTGGAAATTACAATGTGCTCCGAAACCATCGCCCAGATCTTTTTCCCTCTCTCCAGTTCTGAATTGATCAATTTGCCTCCTTTTTTTCTCTTTTGCCCTTCCACTTACAAGCGCCAGAGTCCTATAAAACCGCTCACTTAGGCGCGCGCGGCGGCAGCGGGAGAGAGGTCAGTGTTATCCAAACAGTGCCATCGGGCCATTTGCTATAGCACCCTCCAGCCAGCAAGCCGGAGGAATCAGAGCCCGTCACTTCAATCAAGCTTACAAGCACAAGCTGTGCACAATGAATTTATAATGCCAAGAGCAGAGGAGCAAAATCACACCAGAAGAGCAAGGGAGAGGAAAACGGAGGGAAAAATGGAGAGTGTGGGAGGTGAAAAGCATTATACAGAGAGAGAGAGAGAGAGAGAGAGACAGAGACAGAGAGAGAGAGTATTATGCTATCGGTGTCAATGGCTTCTATTTTGCTTGTGGGGTTGCTTGTTTACAGATTGAAATAAACAAGTGATTGTTGAAGGTGAGGAAATAGACTGAGCAAAGCGAGCAGTAAATAGGGACCTGTTGTCATTGTGTGTGTACATTTATGTGTGCCAACAGTATTAATTTGCTGTGGGTGTGTGGTTATAAAGGTTTTTTTTTCTCTAAAATGTGGCTGTGTGTTCTCAACACTTTATGCATGTAATCATAATGTGAGCGAGTGTGAGGGCTGTTTGCTCATTTTACTCCCGGCTGCTGGCCTTTGACCACATTAAGTTCTTAGTTATTACGGCTGCTCTTATCATGCCCTATCAAAGAGAGAGACACATGTACATGTTTATTTAAAGAAACGGAAGGGGAACAAAAAAAAAAATATATATATATATATATATAAAGTGAAAATGTCAGAAAATGTGAGGACAGAGAAGGAATAAATAAAGAATCTAATCAACCTGATTGTAGTTCCTCATTTATCCTCTAGTTTAAAACAAAATAGGAGCTAGTCAGCCTTTGGCAAACAGGATGTTTTTATGAGACAGCAGTGCAATTACCTGTTACCTTGACTGTCTAGGGTTTAAGAGCTTGTCGGCCTTGGGGTTACCTAGATACACCTGGGAGGTAATAAAGATCTTAAGTTAATGGAGCCAGTGAGTTCAAATTAAACCCATTCCAACTTAGTCTTCGGGCTCTCCATCAGCCCCCTATTACCTTGTTTGTCTCCAGGGTCTCAGTTAAAGACAAATGTGCTAAGCATAAATGAGTACACCCCATTTTGAAAATGAATATTTTATCAATTTCTCAGTCAATGTATTTTGGTGCATTTAAACAAAACAGGTTTATTTACCAGATATATTTATTAAAATAATAATTTGGTCACCAAAAATATTTAGAAATGGAAAGATAATAAAGCAAAATATTGCATATATATATATATATATATATATATATATATATATATATATATATATATATATATATATATATATATAATTTTTTTCGCTTGTCTTGATTTTCCTCTTTTTAAATTTGTATTTAATATTTTTCTATAACATAAATTTAAAGTTACTGTAAGTTATTTTGCTAGATAAGCTCCAGATTTGGCTTCAGTACTGCCTAATGTATATGCACAAATATAATATTGTATAGCTTCCTATATAAAATATGAATTTTAAAGATGTATGAGGGGTGTACTTATATGCTGAGCACTGTACATGCAATTGCTGTTTCCATGGTATGGGCCGCACCCTGCGACACTTTCTGTGATATTTCGAACAGGTGTTTGGAGAGTGACTGAAGGGAAAATATTTGATCGCTTATCTCTGCATGCTTCTTGTCACCTAAACTTATAATTTGCATATTTGTGTGCCTGCGTGTGTGTGTGTTCGTGCATGCACAATATGTGTGTTTACTGAGTGAGCACTTAGCATTAGTTAACAGACAATAGCTCCACAAACACACATACACCCCCTATTAGCGCTGTTTGAGCAAATTTAATCCAGGCCCATTTGACCTCCACCTTCCCTATGACCTCTAGCAAACTCCCCAGAGAGATGAAGGCTAAGGTGTGTGTTTGTATACCTTGATGTCTGACTAAAGAGTAAACGTTGATGGTCAAACACACATACCCTTTTTTCTTTCACTCTGTCTGCTCACTTCCAGATTTCCTTTCTCCTCCCTATCCAGTTTTCTAACACCCATCTTAGAAAACAAAAGGAAAATAACTGTTTTATTGGTCAAGTTTTAAGTGTGAATTTATGAGCTTGTTGGATATAAGATCACACTGATAAAAATAATTACAGCTTGATGATACACTGCTCCTTTAAATGTTTTTGCTTAAACTAGGAAATAATTACAGAAATCTTATTTAAGCTCAATTTTAGCTCAAAAATACAATAATATGTGAGAACAATGCCTTTTTATCGCTAAACCTTTTTATTTCGGAGCCTTTTAGGGTCAAATGGTGCTTCCATTTGCTTTGTAGTCGAAATGGTGTTTATTAGAATTAGAATTCATTACGGGGACAGTATCTTTATCTAATCATATTTGTTTCTTCCATTTTCCCTCTCGCTGCCTTAGTTGACAAGCTTTCATGTGCATGTA
Source organism: Danio kyathit (assembly GCA_903798195.1). Taxonomy (NCBI): domain Eukaryota; kingdom Metazoa; phylum Chordata; class Actinopteri; order Cypriniformes; family Danionidae; genus Danio; species Danio kyathit. The sequence continues at coordinate 27,179,448 of LR812526.1, forward strand.
ATTATAAGACATCATTATGTGGTGATTGTCATCGCTGGAGCACCAAAGACAGGGATCCCCGCGTGCGTCAGTGTAGCTAATCTCTCTCTCTCTCTCTCTCTCTCTCTCTCTCTCTCTCTCTCTCTCTCTCTCTCTCTCTCTCTCTCTCTCTCTCTCTCTCTCTCTCTCTCTCTCTCTGTCGACGTTCTCAATTATTTATTTATTTATTTATTTATTTTGAATAAATTTGTTAGCGTCTGTTTTTGAGTGCACTCTCTCGAGCTTCAGTCGGTTTCAAAGAGAGCGCGTGAAGTGCCCATTGTTCAGGAATAATGAGTCGGTGAAACGTCGAGAAAACCTGTGAACCACGATACTCAGTCCTTTCTTACATCGAGCTCTTTCTTTTTTTTCCATTGAAACTCTTTCTCCCTGGGTGGCAAAATATTTATTTCTTTGCGCCGCGCAATTATTATAAGTTATAGGGACATCGAGCAGAGAATTTGATTCTTCAAATTTTATTTTTGTTATTTAGATTTTGATATTGCCACAATTATTTAAAAATCCGCAAATTGGTTAAAACTATAGTTAAAAATTGTGCATTTTAAATTATGTCGCTAATTTTCAGTGGTTATCATATTTATTATGCATCCAATATCATCGCCATTTAATGTTTAACTTTGAACATGTTAAATGTTTAATTCAAAACGAAAATTAAATTGGGGAAAAAATCATACAGTATAAACAAATGCAAATGCAATGCATAAATATAAAATAAATACATTTAGTTAGACAAATAAAATTAAATTCCAGTAGAATTTGATACACCTGACAAATTATCTACAATATTTCCATGTTATTTATTTATCTAAATTGTAGATGAAAATGCTAGCTATATATCAAATTTAATTAATAGAACCCGCCGAATATAAAAGACTCTACATGATATCTCATATTATTTTATATGCATATTCATATTGTTAAACACACACACACACACACACACACACACACACACACACACACACACACACACACACACACACACACACACACACACACACACACACACACACACACACAGTGCTCAGCATAATTGAGTACACACCATTTTGAAAATGAATATGTTTATCAATTTCACAGTGATTATAGGCAATGTATTTTGGTGCATTTAAACAAAACTGATTTATTAAACAGATATATTTATTAAAATAATATTTTAGTCACCAAACATATTTAGAAATTTTAAGATAATACAATTAAATTCAACCAAAATATTGCAAAAAAATATTTACAACCTACATAATTTTAACTACATTTTTTTTCTCTTGGTTTTTCCTCTTTTTAAATTTGTATTTAATATTTTTCTATAACATAAATTTAGGTGTACTAGTTTTTGGATCTTTATCGTAAGTTATTTTGTTAGATTAGCTCCAGATTTGGGTTCAGTACTGACTAATCAAATGTATATGCACAAATATAATATTGAATAGCTTTCTTTTAAAATATTAATTTAACAGATAGATTTGTGAGGGGTGTACTTATATATATATATATATATATATATATATATATATATATATATATATATATAATTTATTAATTTTTTTTATTCTCATAAGGCATTACTCCAAGTTGTACACTTTGAACCTCTTGTAAAAGATATTGCATTGAGACAGTGAATTGTGGTTTATTCTTGCACAGTTCTTGTTTTACTGTCTGACACCCACGCAAAGGCAAACCAAGCTCAACGGAATCATCTTAGCATATAGTCACATTAGGTCTACAGAAAATATATTGTGCAGTAAAACAATATTGTCAACATTCTATAAAATTAATAAAGCCATATTTTTTTCAAGGTGAATATTGATGCAATAATGTGTTTTCCCTTTTAAAGGCACTGAAATAATAGCACTTATTTCAAATAATGAATTGCCCTGCATTAAAGGAAACCTCTTAAGAAGTCCTTTCAATGACAGTCCCCCATATAAGGAACAAAGCTTCCCTTGCATTTTAGAAACATGTCCTTGAAATCTTTTATTGATTACATGGAAAATAATATTTAGTCTGAATCAGTTACATTTGAAAGACCTTGAGTTGATATCCATTGTGTGCAAAAGCTTTTTCTTTCGTTCTGCTCAAATAGAGCTGCTCTAGATATATTTCCAGAGAGCATTTAAGGGCCCCAACATAACCATTTTATGTATAAAAACAATTTATAAATGTAGTAGCAATTGTTATTTGGAACTACATTCAGCATCCTTTATGTTTGTAGCCTAGACGAGATGCTAAAACCACTCCAACTTGGTCTGGCCCTGATGGGCCTTAACCTTGGACCATGTGACCGAGCAAACGGGGGCTTTAAAGCCGAGGGGGTCCTGAAGGTGTGTGGGCCAAGTCATGCCTTCCACATTATATGCTTTAACATGGATGGCAAATCCAGCACGGTTAAACAAACTTAACCTTCATTTGTGAAGCGGTGCAACTCAAAGGGCAGAAAACGACTTGTGAAAGTAATTACCGCAAGGGAAAAGCAACAGGGGGAGTGGAGAGAGAGCGAGACAGAGTGGAGGTAAAGAACAGAAATCATTTAAGATGAAGAGGCATTTTTAATGAGTTTGCTCAGACATTGATTTTCCCCAGTAATCTTTTATTAATATGCAGTGGGTGTCCTGTCCCCGAGCCCAGGGAGGGGTCACAGCCTGTCAGGACCCCTACTCCCTCAAATAACACCCCAAAGCCCAGGGAAAATGGTATTTTAGTAAAGGCAAACATTGTCCTGTCTTGGCTTAAGGGGCGAAATAGCTGTTTATTTTAAAACTTGTTCCTCTCTGTCTGGATGAGTGAGGTACTTTGAGGAAGAGCGACAAGAGGCGAATAGATAAAAGAAATGCATAAATCCATCTCTAGCTTTGCATATTAATTTCATTTATTTGAGTGAAGTTGTGCATGTCTAAACTTCTTTCCTGATTGCAGTATCATCTTTAATAAAATAAAGACAAACATATTTACAATTGTGCAGAATATAAAATTGTATTAGTGATAACTGTCTGAATAATAATTGTAATATGTTTGAAAACAGTTTAATTATTTTCTTCCTTATATTGATTCTAACCAACTATAATATAATTTAACTTTACACATTGTGTTTTTAGTGTCAGAGCTGTTTTGATTATTTTTAAATGAAACAGTTTTTCATTTAAAATTTAAATGAACATAATTTAATAATAAAAAAGCAAATATTAAAATAGGTTTCTTAGCTGACCTTTTAATTTATATTAAAATGTTCCTTAAAACTAATTGAAAATTGTTATACAAGAATTACATTATTTTTAACCCAAGAATATAAAAATTATATACACCTATTAAAATGTTTCTTAAGGGTAAAGATTAGATCACAGGGTCCGTTCAGTTACAAAGGTGTTGTCTGCCACCTGTTGGCTCAATGGCAGTATCGTAACCCTTGTGCATTCTTATGTGTTATCATTTTGGCTGTAAAGGTCAAACATATTGTTTGGCAAATAGTATTGAATGTCTAATTTTTGAGCACTGCAGGCCAAGTGAATGAATATTGTATAATTATAATTACGTATATCAGAGTTTGTTTTGTAGGTATATTAGAAATATGGATGCGTGAGAGGTAGTTTTATTTTTTGTTAATGCGTTTAAAACATGCATGCTATATAAACATTGATTAAGACAGTTATAATCTTTAAACGTATGATCTGTAGCCTTATTTTAAGGAAAATATTAGATTTTTTCCCTTAATTAAAGACAACAGTGACAACTTTGTCTGTGATAGCGTGTAAAAAAATTAAATAGCATTTTATGAGGGGGCGCACGGTGGCTCAGTGGTTAGCACTGGCTGTTCCAGATGGCAATTCTGTGTGGAGGAGTATGTTTTTCCCGTGGATTTCTTCCGGGTGCTCCGGTTTCCCCCACAGTCCAGGCATATTCGGAATTGGATAGAAAACAATGACCGTGGTGTATGAATGTGTGTGTTTGTGAATAAGAGAATGTATGTGTGTTTCTCAGGCATCCGCACATTAAGCATATGCTAGAAAAATTGGCGTTTCATTCCGCTGTGGCGACGACTGATGAATTAGGTACCAAGCCGAAGGATAGTGCTTCATAATGAAAGAAAGTGAGAGCTTTATAATGCTTATGACATGGACATTTGTGTTCACCCTTTCCATGACTGTAAAAGGAGGGTTAATTAATACGTCATCGTTTAATCTACTCATGTCATGATGTGCTTTTTTTCTGGTGGTGGAGCAAATTAGCTACAAAACGAAAGATAAATAATCACACAACTTGTCCATGTAACGGTGTTTAATATTCCATATGGTTAATAAGCTATGTGGTATCTTTATGTCAATAAGTGGAATCCAAAGTCCTTACCTGGCTTTTTTCCTTTTGCTGATTGGTCACATGACACGCTAGAACGCCAAACGCAGAACCAAAGGCGCCATTTTTTAAGTTGAGCAACTGTTGCAAACGTATGTGTAAAGTGTAGGATTTAATACGTGCACTTGAAGAACAGTCTGAGGATATTCTGCCTGATATATGTGTTAATGTTTCATAGTAGAATGACAATTATATTGCTTCTGAACATGATGTGGGTGAGTGAAGACAAAATTAGCCTACAGTTATGAAATAACTGTTAATTTATATTTTCTGGTAGAGCATATCTGAATTGGACAAAATATGTAGGCTATGATAAATGTTGACCGTATTATTTATCTCTAGAGTTGGGGAATGTAGCTTTCAAAAGTAACATGTTACAATATTCAGTCACTTTGTTAAAAAAAAAGTAACTAAATGTGTTACTTTGTTACTTTTTAAGCAAAGTAGGCCATGTTTTAAAAATGTAACGTTTCCAAACACTGTTTATTTCTCTATTTAATGAATCACTGAATCAAATGTGTGTTACAATTTAACTGGCAAAGTTATAAATAACCTAACTCAAACTATATTGAGCGCCACTAGAGGGCAGCATGTATGCGTTTAAGTCTTGCCAAACCTGAGCACTTCAAGAGAAAGGACAAATCAAAATTGTTTACATAACTTTGTTAACTTTAATACTTGAGAAATGCATGAAAATATACTCTTCATGAAATAATAAATATAAACTTTCTGTATGAACAAATGCACAATTTACAAAATATAAGTACCATCTCTGTGAACTATTTAAGTTATTCAGTTATCTGCCAGTGACCATATCACATAATAACAGTCTCTATTATATCATACTGATCATTTGATATATTTGTTTTTGCCCATTTCACTCATCAGAAAAAAGGACATTCATATTTTGCTGTCTGCACTGATGGGGCAAAAGGGTACAGTCATCTGGGAATTCACATAAAAGTACAATCTGATTCTCATGAATCAACTCTGGGCAGAGACATTGCTTAAGTATAACAAAATGTTCTTGTTTTTCTCTTATTGTTATTCTTAGCAACTTCCATTTAACCAGATGTAACGATTAGAAATTACTCTCATTCATGTAGTGTTACATACTGAGGCAACTAATTTATTGTAGGCAGACACCCAAAATTTCTTCTAAGCAGTACCTAAATGTACTTAACTGCCATTTATTTTTACCACAGACGAAGTCACTCAGATAAAATTCTGACTGAGTTGGATTGTGAGCTTCCAAGAGACCCAGTCCCTCTAGGAAGTGAAAAGCAGTTGTGAAATGAGACAGGCCAAAAAGCATGTCAGCGCATATGTTGGGTTTGGAGCCGTGGAGTCAAGTGCGCTGGGGTTTGTGGGCTGACTGAAAGGCTTCAGTCTTTCTCTGAGTCTTTGCTGTTGTTCCTGTCGTATCTGAGGAGGCTCCACTGTCACGTAGCCGTTGGTTATCCTTATATTTGGGTGTGGAGTCGTGCTACGGTCAACATGAAAACAGAAATGTGTTTTTTATTAATAAAAAGCTTTGAATTTCCTGCCGTGGAAATGTGGCTTCTGGCATGTGTCATGTCCTCACCTGTCTCCTATGCGCACCCACAGGTCGCTGAACAGCCGAGGTCGACTGTGTGTATGATGGGTTTTACGAGGATGCTTGTAGCGGCCAAATTCCTCTAGTTGGCTGAGACTGTCAGGCAGCAGCATATGGGAGAGTTCTTCCTGGCTGATCTCCTCCAGCTCAGGAGTCTCTGATGTCCATTCTGTCACTGACTCGGAGCTGTCTTCGGTGGGATTCAGTGTAGTCGCTTCCAGCTCAGACCAGCTCCTTGGGTGAGAACATGTAGAAGTTATCAAGCCTGTAGCATCATGCAGAATTTTAATGTGAAATTGTCAAAACAGTGGTAGTTTATTAATATACTGTATGTTTTCTTGTATATTTATACTGACAGTTAGTGATGTATCATACATCTTTACCATAACAGTTATCAGGTGATATTGGATATATATTGGTCAATATGTCATATTTAATTGGCAATAGCATTTCCCCACATTTTAAACATGGGCTGTTTAAAACTACATGAAAAACTGTATGTGAAGAAAGAATTCACATTGATAAGAGAGTACTATACGAGTGCCAGGATGACCTATTACTTCATGTGAGATTCTATACATTCATTCTTTCATTTTTTTTCAGCTTAGTCCCTTTATTAATCAGGGGGCGCCACAGCAGAATGAACCGCCAACTTATCTAGCATATGTTTTAAGCAGCGGATGCCCTTCCAGCCGCAACCCAACACTGTGAAAAACCCACACACTCTTTCACACTCATGGCCAATTTAGCTTAATCAATTCACCTGTACCACATGTCTTTGAACTATGGAGGAAACTAGCACCTTGTGGAAACCAACGGGAACATGGGGAGAACATGCAAACTCCACACAGAAATGCCAACTGACCCAGCCCACCGTGACGCCCCGTATTGTATTATATTATATTATATTATATTATATTATATTATATTATATTATATTATATCATATTATATTATATTATATTATATTAGGCGACACAGTGGCGCAGTAGGTAGTGCTGTCGCTTCACAGCAAGAAGGTTGCTGGGTCGCAGGTTTGAACCTCGGCTGGGTCAGTTGGCGTTTCTGTGTGGAGTTTGCATGTTCTCCCTGTGTTCGCGTGGGTTTCCTCCGGGTGCTCTGGTTTCCCCCACAGTCCAAAGACATGCGGTACAGGGGAATTGGGTAGACTAAATTGTCCGTAGTGCATGAGTGTGGATTAGTGTGTGGATGTTTCCCAGAGATGGGTTGCGGCTGGAAGGGCATCCGCTGTGTAAAAATGTGCTGGATAAGTTGGCGGTTCATTCCGCTGTGGTGACCCCAGATTAATAAAGGGACTAAGCCGACAAGAAAATGAATGAATGAATATTATATTATATTATATTATATTATATTATATTATATTATATTATATTATATTATATTATATTATATCATTCATTCATTCATTTTCTTTTCGGCTTAGTCCCTTTATTAATCCAGGGTCGCCACAGCGGTATGAACCGCCAACTTATCCAGCACAAATTTTACGCAGCAGATGCCCTTCCAGCTGCAACCCATCTCAGGGAAACTATATTATATTATATTATATTATATTATATTATATTATATTATATTATATTATATTATATTATATTATATTATATTATATTATATTATATACAAATCCCTTTACTATATAATGAGGCCATGAGGGAGGTCGATTTGTGAATGCCAGTGAAGTGACACAACAAACACTAGTAAGTCACCTGATAATAACACATTAAATATAGTACAAATATGCTACATTCATACCAAATAACTTTACTTTGGATGCAGGTATGGTTCACCTAAAGCTGAAAATTCAGACATCTTTTATTGACCCTTGTGTTGAACACAAAATAAGATATTTTGAAGAAAGTTGGACACCTGTAACCACCGATTTTTATCGATTTTTATTCAAAGTGAAATGTTACAGGTATTCAGCTTTCTTCAAAACATCTTTAGGTTAACGCATAAAGGTTTGGATAAATTTGAGGGTGAGTAAATTGTTAGTGGGTGACACAGTGGCTCAATGGTTAGTACTCTCACCTCACAGAAAGAAGGTAACTGGTTTGAGTCCTGGCTGGGTTAGTTGGCATTTCTGTGTTGAGTTTGCATGTTCTCCCCATGTTGGCGTGGGTTTTCCCCGGGTGCTCCGGTTTCCCCCACAATCCAAAGACATGCGCTATCGGTGAATTGAATAAACTAAATTGGCCATTGTTTATGTGTGAATTTGAGAGTGTATGGTTTTCCCCAGTACTGGGTTGCAGCTGGAAGGGCATCTGCTGTGTAAAACATATGCTGCATAAGTTGGTGGTTCATTTCTCTGTGGTGACCCCTGATGAATAAAGGGACTACACTGAAGAAGAATGAATGAATGAGTTGTCAGTCATTTTTTATGTTTGGGTGAACTGTCCCTTCAAGTCTTATAAAGCTTACTCAATTTTTTAACAGCTTTAATTTAATAAAATTGGTATCTGGTTGTTATACTTTACATTATATCATTGAGATATCTAAACCCAGTTTCAACATTTAAAATAATTTATTTAATTTTATAGTTTAGTATACTTGTCATTAAGATTTATTTTTAATATGCATCTTAATTTCAGTCATTTATACCTGCCTATCTGGATTAAACTGTATATAATTTTAGCTTTAAAATGATTTTGTTTTAGTTTTTAATATAATAATTTTTTTTTATCCATTTATAACATGGAAATATATTTCTGTTTATTGGTATCAGTCAAAATACACATGTAGTTTATTCAAGAACTGGGCAGTGTCAGGAGACACCGTTGAAGTACTGCAGATAACAACCTAGTCGTGTTTCAAAAAAGCTCTGGCTTAGTGTGTGCATGTGCGTGTGTTTTGGAGATACTTTGAACTTCAAACAGCATCATATCAACCTTTCGGCTTGCTAAGAATTTACAAAGAGCCAGTGAGGTCAAATCTACAATCTCAAAGTCTTGAGCCCCCAGACTGATATCCTGGACTTGAATACCAATCCACACTGTTACTAAATGCTGGGATTAGACAATATTGATTTTAGTTTTATTTTTTTAATATAATAAAGTTAAGATTATAGACCTCCAGACATAGATGTTTCTGTAGTGCACCAGCAGGGCGTAGCATTGCCCAAGATTGTGCTTTTGTATAATTGTCGCCTCCGGCTGGTGAGTGCCCACTGGGGCATTTCATCACAGTAAACATCAGCCAAAGCCATGCACACTGGGTAAATATGACGACATTTGGTAAACCGTACTTCATTCCTAACTGCCTCATTGTGGTTAAGCCAACCCGCCGTGTTTAGTACGTCCATGAAGTGTTTTGTTTGGTTTGAATCTCGTAATCACCCATATGTGCACCACAAACACACTACAGGCCTCGAGTTTGTGGTTCATGAGCTTTTAGTAAACACATGTCCGGCTGCCATTGCACGTTGTTTTATTTGCCCATCATATCACCTCATTTTTTCACTTTACAGTAGAGAGAAAGTGCAGGAGGGGAGCGAGAAAGCTGGAAGGGTTTGTGTTTCTAAACCACAGTCAGTCCATCATTCAGCCGCTCCATCCAGCTGTCAGCTTGTTACCAAAGCCACTGTCATCATCTTCAGCAATCTGAGAAGCCCCTCACGCTCTCTGTCCCTGCCTATTGCACTTAAAGCTCCACAGTGTGCCAAAGGAAAACGTCCGCACTAAAATTTGCAACAGGAGGTTTTTCAAACAACAGCGGCTGGATGTTGTGGCTGTGGTTGGGTGCTTTTCGAGTTTGAATTGCCTTTATGGGACCATTCGCTTACTCTGCGTTCTCATTTTTCCATTTGCGCCTTTGTTGGGTGTTGGAGCCATTACAGCTATTTAATGAGTACAACCTACACAGCCTTTGGATCACCTCCTTCCAGCTCCCCTGAAAGCCTGTTGAGTAATGGTACAAGTATGCCAACGATGGAGGTGGGTTGTCTTTGTTTGAACAGGCATAGCACCCCTCTATGCAAGATAAATGGGTGAGACCTGAATTGGCGGATCGCTGGTCTGGCCCACCTCATCATGGTTAGCAGGGGGAGATCAAAGGCATAGTTTAGCTCTGTTTGCAGTTTAGCACAGTAAGTGGAATATCCTCCCGGTGAATTACAATGTGCTTGGGGTTTCTATGTGGTGAAATACGATGCATTGCGGAGTTTGTGTATGTAGTATGCGTCATTATATTCAGCCCCACAGTATATTTGGGAAGGTTTGTTGTTTAAATAACTTTATAATTATTACGTGTGGGCAAGGTGTTGGCATAGGAAGAAAAAGAATTAAGAGGTTAGGGGAAAATCAGTGGAGAGAAAAGGAGGAGGGAGGGTTGGATCAGTCTATTGTAAGAGAACTTTAAAGTCGAGAGCATGAAGCAAATTCAAATTTGAATGAAAGGAAATAGGAATAAATTTGATAGCATACAAATGCTAAAAGGTTGTTTTTTTAATGAACATATTAGGTTTGGGAAACTAATTGAAATCGACATTCAGAACCAATAGTCGATCTAATTTTTACAGGTCAGTTTTTAAATGACTTTCTCTACTAAGTGTGGAATCACGTGACCCCGCTCTGTTAAGGCTAATTTATACTTCTGCGTCGAATGCAGGGGTATGTTCCGGTGCTGCCTTTGTCGCATACCTGCACAAATTCCCAAAAATGTATCTACACATCGCACGTTTGCATTACATTGACGATGATTTGAACCTGCGCCAGTGATGCCTTGAGACGGCATATTTTCTATTACAATAAAATTACTATTTACATTGAAATATTTGTTTACAGAAGATTCAAGGAATGCACTGTTTAAAATATGATTTACAGTATATACAAGAGTTATTTTATTCTATACTGCATATTTTCTACTTGTGAAAACATTGAAAATAGTTAATTTGTTTCCAAAAGTGCAAGTTATTTGTTTTAATTTTTTATAAGAAAAAAAGTGACTGTTGGTTTTAGGCAATGTGTGTTTTATTTTCAGTTGTTCAGCGTTGATGTTCAATAAATAATCATAGATAATAGATAGTGTGTGTTTCCTTCAATTATTTTAAAATCAAGTAAAGCACCCTTCACCCAAAAATCTCTCACTTGTAATTTGTGAGCATATTGACTGACCTCTGATTAATAAAGGGACTAAGCTGAAAAGAAAATTAATAAATTGTTGAATAATCATTTATTAACCATAATCGAGTAAAAATGTTCAATTAATTCAGATTTAGATTTTAGGCCAAATCGTCCAGCCCTATATCATGTAGACCAGGGGTCACCAAACTTGTTCCTGGAGGGCCGGTGTCCTGCAGATTTTTGCTCCAACTCTAATCAAACACACCTGAACAAGCTAATCAAGGTCTTACTAGGTATACTTGAAACATCCAGGCAGGTGTGTTGAGGCAAGTTGGAGCTAAACCGTGCAGGGACACCGGCCCTCCAGGACCGAGATTGGTGACCCCTGATGTAGATTGTTGTCTTGAATTGAATGTGGAAAGTTAATAGCCTCAGTATCTAGAGTTTGTGGGATGAATTTTTTGGATTGTGGGAGGAAGTCCTGTACCTGCTGGATTCTGTTGCCCATGAAATCTTTTCCCTTCATGCCACACTTTAGTGTAATGCATACAGCATACAGGTCGCTACTTTGGTTATAAAATGGCAACTATAGAAATGTGTACTTACTATTTAGTGTATATTTAGTCATATTTAATAAACAATCTTTGTGATACCAGGGTGGGAAAACACTTAATTTCTCAGAATGCATTACCAGTTGAATATCCTTGCAGTTCAGTAAATGCTGCTTGTTTGATGTATATACATTTGTGTACATGTGTACTTTTTTATAGAAATAGTGTGTTCACACTAAATTAAAAAAATGAAAAAGTAAATACTGCGGCAGTTTTTTAAAAAATAATGTACACTGAAAGAAATGATTTAAAGATGATTCCTTGGATTTACAAAACAAATTTAAGTGGATGTTAACAATTTATTTTGGCTGAATTTAAACAAACAAATTAAGTTGAACATTACTCAATTTAATTTGTTTGTTTAAATTCAACCCATATAAATGGTTTGCAACAACTTTGCAGACATGATTTTTTTCAGTGTAGGGGCTGGGCTGTCAGACTTTGATGTTGTGTGACAAAATAACCTTATATAGTTCATACACTAGACAGTTGATTATATCATGCATAGAGTAAGTGTATAGTGCATCGTCTGGTACACAACATTAGTCATTTCCATACAAACTCCAATCCTGTGGTCAGTACACTCATGGACTGGAATGGTACCAATTGGTTAGTTCTTATTTTTCAAGTGTTTTTATTGGTTGACTCACTGTATGATGGGCTCTTGTGGTGGTGTGTGCTCCACCTCATAGCCCTCCTGCCGCAGAATGTCCAGTACACTATGATTCCCCAGGAAATGACCTGTAAGACATAGAAAACAAGAAGCCATGTTAGTGATGATGCATTATACTGTATGAGGGAGGATGTCTTGAGAACCCTCCTTTTCTCTTGTTCTTGATCTCAAGGTGCACTTGTTCTTCAAGAATTAGGCCACATAAAATGCCCCCGTGCTACTGTCTCTCCGCCTCGGCTCTCACATATAATACACTCATAATTCCTTCACTCTTGAGACATCAAACGCACGCGCTCCAGCGCCACGCTGATGAAAGCTGTTTCACTTCTCCGCGCAGCCGATAATCCCGTGTGTCACTCAACCCAGCAATAAGCGCTAATACAGCCTGACCTCATCGCCTCAGCATGCTCCGCAAGCTTATTAACAGCACGCTGAAAATCTTCAAGGCTGTCTCTTTTCATGCTTCTTTATCATCATTATTTTGCTGATCATTCGCGAAGACAGGGCAGGGGAGGGTGAGCGAGGGGCCCGCGGTGCTTTCTTGGCCGCCAAGTTCAAAGGCTGCTGGGGCGACTGGCACGGAGCGTGAAGAGGCTACCGCTGAGCGTCGGTCAGATCAGAGGGCCAGATTACGAAGCTACGCCCCTCGGCATGGTGGGAAGAAACAGGCAGCCCATTGAGGCCGGACCTGTTGTGTTCCTCACCTCGTCTCCCGTCCCAGTGCAGACTCAGACGAGTTCAGTGACACCATCAGCAAGCCATCACACCCACATCCTCTGATTAATGTTCATATTAAACTCGCTTAGAATGTATTTTTTGGAAAATGTTGAGTTATACAGCCATGCCTCTGCATTCTGCGTGTGAGGTCGAGCGGTTCATTTAATGTGCTGTATTTATTTGGTTCCAGCCATATAAATAACCCGGCTGGACAAAGCGCTCTCACAGACGTTTTGGCTACTGGAGGAAGTAGTTACTTGAGAAGCGTTCAGTTACTAGAGGAAGTAGTTGGATTAAGTTTCAGGCTGCGGTGAGGTGTGGGTGGCCACCTTACTACCAAATTGGTGAGGTTAAGGTATAGGCCGTATCCAGAGAAATAGTCTCCTTTTAATTATTGAAAGGAGGCAGGGACATGCTAAAAAACAATTCAGCCTGAACTAATCTCTCCTTCTGTCTCTCTCTGTAGGCATCCACGCCCAAAACATTGGCACGCGATAAATAAATACGCACTCCCAGAAGCAAACAAACAAACTCGTGCTTCATACACACAGGCACGCTTCACTACTGGAGTTTCAGCTCTCCAAAGGCTGATACAATTCATTATGTGTTTTTGTGGTGTTTATTTTTTGACCGCAGTATATTTCGATAACCAAGAACAAACTGCCATTAAGAAATCCTGAAAACACATGCAGACCTCAAACAAATCTGTCTGAGGCTTAGCTAAAGTTACACCCAAATCTTCGTCCAAATGATTTAGCTAGAAAAGACTGAGGCAGGTGCAGAGACTGTTTGTTCATTCCCTCTGTTTCAGTCAGAATAGAGCAAACGTGGTGTTCTCATATTTTGTTTTTTAAACTGTATGTCAAGTGTTAGATTCTTGGCTATGGGTTTGATTCCCTAGGAATGTGCATATCTTGAATTCACCTTCAAAGTGGCTTAAAATTACAATGTCTGCTATTTTAATAAATGTGAAAGTTTAAATAATGTCAATACAGTCTGGCTTTTACTGTAATGTGCAAATCTACAGCTTAAACCCTGAGTTCTCTCTCTTTCTCTGACTTTCATCAGACTTGTTCGCATTTTCTCTCCTGGAATAATTAGGGTTCTCAATCACTTTTTAAGTATAAGTCTTTTAGTGCATTTATATATTTTCTGAACTCCCTAACCTCTCATACTTTCTCATATTTAGAAGATGTACTGTGAACGGTACAGGGGTTGGTTTGAGTATTTTGGGTTGTGTCCAGATGTCAGCACCTTCATGATACATGATACATTACACACAAGACCAAACATACTTACAGCCAATGCTTTAGGCTTGTGAGGAGTTTTTTTGTAAAGCAGGGATTTTTGTGGTTTGTGTCCATTTAAATTTAGTCAATATTTTTTGATGTCATGTTTGTTAATGTATTTAAATCCCTCTAACTGGCATTTAAAAAAAACTATGAAAAATTCAGACAGAAACTTTTGAACTATTTAACATTTGGGTCCGAAAATAATTATTATTGTGTAAACTACAAAAACCTACAAAAATTTGTGAAAATGATGACATGCATATAGGTATTCATTCTATAGGTATAATTTGGCCGGCAGCTAGCTCTCTGCAACTCTTACATGGTTGCCCAGAGCTAAACAGGGCTGCGCCCGGACAGTACTTAAGTGGGAGACTACATGGGAAAGCTAGGTTGCTGCTGGAAGTGGTGTCATTGAGAGCAGCAGGGTGCTCAACCTGCGGTCTGTGTGGGTCCTAAAGTCCAGTGTATTGATAGGGACTCTATACTTCTCAGTGAGCACTGTCTTTTTAGATGAGACGTTAAAGGTGCTGTGTGTAAGTTTTTGACTCTTCTAAAGCATAAAAATATCATAATATGTTTGCTAGAGGTGTGAACCTACACTGGTCTTACGGTTCGGTTCGGTTACGATCATCATGCCATCGATTCGGTTCAATTCGATATCTCGGTGCATCACGGTGCATTGACGATGCTTTCCATACACAGTTTTATATTTTCTTCACAGCACAACAATTCTTGTATTAAAATGTATAAATATATTTATATACTATTTGTAAAACTATTTTGTCCTTTAATACAAACAGTCAGATATATAAACTGTACCTTTAAACAACACGAGCATTTATAGAGCATTTTGGGGGATGTAAACAAAAACAATGGTCCTAACGTATTTCCTGTTTTACATTTTTTTAATTTCCATTGATTCTGAGAATCCAAAAAGGTCCACATATTGATAAATAGTGTTATGACTGCTGATTTAAAATCAAGTTATGATTGAATTGCCTCTTGTTACAGTTAGGAAATAGTGTAACGTCAAGCAGCTTGCTTTCTGAGCCTTGTCTACCAAGTTATTTCTTACATCCCTTTGATTGGTCAAGCGCTCAACAGAAAGGGCTGCGATTGGGTCTAACACGCTGGTGCTCTTCACAGATGCACTTATGGGCCACAGTGAGACAGAGAGAGAGAAATGGAGATTACTTTCATTCTCTTAATCGCTGTGAAATAGGGGCTTCTGCTGTAAGTGTCAGTGAAACAGTGATCAGCAAACACACACGCAGTGAAATTGTGCACAGTCTCTGAGTTTTTCGTAGTTAGAGCGTTGTAAATACTCGCGGCTCGCCTCCCTCGCCATAGTAAGCTACGGCGACATAGCGCATGTGAGATAAATGACATCAGTATAATAACCGGTTATGATTATTACTGAACCAATACCGAATTGTCCGCGTCTGCATCACGGTGCACCGAAGACACGATTAATTTTGACACCCCTAATGTTTGCAGATATTTAAGAAACATGCCAAGTGAACATACTTGTTTATCTGAAAAACAATGCTGAAGTCAGATTTTCTGCTTTGAAAATGTGTTTTCCGTGCCGGAACGCTGTCTTTGTTTTGATAATTTTACCCTGCCCACTGCCAGTTTAGCCAATTATATTTCAGCACGCGTCCGTGACCGCAATGCGACCTCTGGTGGACAGTAGCAGACTCCAAAATGAGACAGATTCAGTTCCACACGAGGTGGTTATTAATTAGCAAATGATTTAAATATTACCAACGTAAACATTAGGTGAGCAGGTTACATTGTCCTACCAACACGCTACGTGACAAGCTACGCGGTGATAAGCAATTTGGCTGTTTGCACCAGACGAAACACGACAGAAATTTAAATACAGCCATTCAGAAGCACAGAATATGCGCTCACTCACGAAATGGTAAGGTTTATAATCCATTTAATACATATTAACCCTCTTTAACATTATCAAATATACATGGTGAATCACTGATATGTGTTGGTTTGCATTATTTCACAGTTCTAAAGTTAAATTTCAAAAGGGTTATTTTATTTTTAAGATCTGAGGTGAACTTCTGAGGTGATCTGCTGCTGCTTTCAGTAGTATGGCAATAAATGTCCTGTAAACTCAAACTCATTCAAACTCGCATTGTTAGCATTTAGCACTGAATAAAGCATATGAGGTTTACCTGAGGTGATCATTGTCATAGTTTTCTGTTGTTCGTATGTGAGAAATAGAAGTCGTATCTAATATATCAATTCAAGGTGTTGATTAGGACAAACTCCTTTTAATATAGAAAATGTTCCCTCTATCACGTGCTGTTGCTTTTATTTAGAACATGTTTTAAATCACTCGCTCCTGCCCTCAATCTGGCAACCTGCGCGTGCCTTTTTGATCCAGAAGTACATTACCTAATTCAACCACTGGGTGTCAAACTTACATACTGCACCTTTAAACCGAGGTCCTGACTCTCTGTGGTCGTTAAAAATGCCAGGATGTCTAACGAAAAAGAGTAGGGGTTTAATCCCAGCATACTGGCCAAAATTTACCCACTGGCCTCTGTCCATCATGGCCTCCTAACCATCCCCATATCATAATTGGCTTCATCACTCTGTCTCCTCTCCACCAATCAGCTGGTGTGTGGTGTGCGGCCTGGCGCAATATAGCTGTCGTCGCGTCATCCATGTGGATGCTGCACACTGGTGAGTTGAGATTCCCCAAAAAATGTGTAAAGTGCTTTGAGTGTCCAGAAAATCGCTATATAAATGTAAGAATTTATTTTTTTTTTCTCCCTGAATTGCTTTTCATTTATAGGTTATAGTAGTAAACCACCCTCATCATACGTCTAGACAAAATTGCTCTATGCTTTTGCAATCTTGTATTATTTGTACGACTCTGTAGAAAAATGTTTGTGTGCAATACACTGAGGTGCTGCTTTTTGTCAAATTTTAGCAACAGTATAGTTAAATCACTGATTAAATTAAGTTTATCATAAAAAATGTAATTATATTTTAATCACTAGGCACCTTTATCTCTAATCAAACATGTGATCTACTTAACATATTCTTTAGTAGTCGTGCATTGGTGTGTTTATTTACTTTGTTTGATAAGAAATAAGGCATGCAGACTAATACGTGTCTAGTTTTTACTGCACACACACTGCCAGAAAACAAAATATCAGGGAGAAAGCAAACATCCTGAGACATGAAATTGTAAGGCACCAGTCTGCCGTTGACTTTGATCATAGTACTACTTTTGTCTTGTTTTCTCTCTGCTTGCCGTCCATTATTGTGAGCAAGCATGTGTGTACAGTATCTGTGGTTCTGCTTGTGTGTCAGATGTTGCTCAAGGGAAGCCTCTACCTCTGACTCGTTCATTTTCTGCTCTCCCCAGTGATCACCCTACAAACTACTGACCTCTAATGCAGCACAGCTCCATCTAATCCACACACACATACTATCCGCTGCAAGTTTTTACAGCAGCAGGAAATCTATAAATCTCAACATGGTCTCTGAGTCAACAAACCCTCAGCGCCGCCTTGAGTGTACGACCCACAGATCAGCTCTAACACCTATATAAATCTCAGAGCGAGATCAGGAAATTCCAGCCTTCAGGCCATCCTTGGGATATTAGAGAGTTAAGGGGGCGCTTCTTTGTTTTACCTGTCCAAAGGGGCTCCCTAATGAGGGGTCTCTCCCTCTCTGTGGGGCGGCTATTGGGTGTGTAGGTGTTCAGGGACTTACAGGACTGAAATATTTTAAGGGTTTGATGCAGAAACATTGAAACTGTTTCCTTTATGGCTTCAAATATTTACATTTCTCCTACGGTGACTGTGGGGTGGTGGATTTGCCAAAGAAAGAGAGAGAGAGAGAGAGAAAGTCAGTCCAACGCATGAGGACATTTTCACAGTTGAGGAAAAGTGAAAGTGGAGGAAAGAGATGAAAAAGGGAGAGCAGGAGCGCATTAACGGTCAGAGCTCACAGGGGTTAAAGCATTTAGGGGAAATTGCCCTTAGAGTTTGTTTTAGTTTCTGACAGCTGGGGTCTCTACTTCTTTTCTTGGAATGCCAAAGTGGCTTTGTGAAACAGCAGACACGATTAAAGTGGGGGAAAAAACATTCTTGCATATAAACAGACTTGTACTTCAAACTACATGTGTATTCGTAAGACATGGCTTATAAATATTAATATAAGTCAATACAAATGCTCAGCCACTATTGTATTTATGATGTAATATGAAAGATGAGACTTCCTGTTTTGGTGCCAATATCAAATTCAATTTACAAAAGAAAGTTGTAAAAAGCATATTAATTTCAAATAAAGTGTCAACTTCAAAGTTTCACAAAACATTTTGTAAAAAAACATCTTAAAATATGGGTGAAATAATGCTGCATGTAGCAAGTATTTGTGCACACGTGAAATAAAAATTTTCAACAACAAAAAAATATATATATAATTAGAAAAATATTTTCCAATTGCTGTTTAACAGAGAGGATTTTAACAAATTTTAAACATATTTTTCATAACTAATTATAACTAATCTCTTTTGTCTTTACCTTACTGTAGTGTTCACATACTACATTATTTCACTCCTGGATTTTAATGTGTTTGTCACTCCGAGACGTTCTAACTTTGCTGATTCTGTATTAATTTCCACTGTTGTAAAGGGACACAAGGCTGCTTAAAGAATTTGCATATGATAAATCACAGACTTTTGGAGTGCATCCATATACTATACATTCTTAGAATGTGGATATGTGTGGCTAAAATCAAATGTGCAGGTAGAAGCATCTGTGTTAAGTGCGTTACAGTTAAATTGAGTGTGGGTGTGGGAGCATGTGTTATTTGTGTAATGTGAACTCAAATTCCATTAGCACCCAGATCAGTTGTTTTAGTAGCTAATGAGGCATGTAATGGCAGAGTCCGATAATGAGCTCTGCTTATCTAATTAGCACAGAGAGTCACTTTAGCATCTGCACAAACGTCCTCAGAGATACAAACCAACACAAAACTGCAGCTCAAGACAAACAGACTGTCTGCTGATAGATTTGATTAGAATTTATTTGAGCTTTTATTGTTTAACAATGCAGAGCAGCCATTTTGTCTTTTGACTCTTGAAGATTTTTCCATTTCAACCAATCTTAGATGCAGCAATGAGATTCACTCTTTATTATATAACATTGATTAATAACAGAATCAGTAGTTTGATTACTGTGGCTCCATGTTTAATTGGTGGAGTTGGAAGAAGTCATGGTGGAAGTAATTTTGTCAAGCTACAGGTTTAAAGACTTTTAAAAGTAATTAAGTTACAGTCCGTCTGCTTTTTGCCTCCCAGTTCAACTCCACTAAAAATGGTGATTTAATAAAACCATTAGAACAAATGAATTGAATGTCCCAATGCTTTAATGTCAGGGCCAGACTACACAATGTTTTGGTCTTTTACGATATTCACTGTAACATTTTATGCGATTTCCTCAAAATTCTTGTTTTGTCATGGACAAGAAACATGTCAGACTGCATGTTCCTTCCTGACCAATCATTGCTTGCTGTCTTTAACAGTTGATTTGTTTTTCTATGAGGAGGATCTGTGGTGGAACTAGTGATTGATTTACAGAAACAAGAGCATAAACAAACAGTGCCTATTGAATTGGCATGTTTTGTACTGACTGTGCAGTTGTCAGAAAAGTTGTGTGGCCATAGCTTTTCCATATTTTACTAACCATTGCTTCTTCAATTTGTCATACTTGAAAGCTGTGTCCCTATTAGTCAACAATATGACAGAACCTGTCAGAAAGAACAAAAATCAATCATGTCATGAACTTGTGAAGCATCTCAGATGGGATGTTGGTTGTTGTCTGCTATGACACTTTATAAGGAATAAAAAAAACTTGTTCTTGTCTCGATGCCTATTGTTGTTTATGAATCAGTTCAACACTGTATGTCAAATGGACTTTGCCAGTATTGTGCTGATATAGTATAGTCTGAATATTTAATTCATCTTTATTTGTATAGTGCTTTTACAATGTAGATTGTGTCAAAGCAGCTTCACATAGAAGATTATAGTGAATTGAAACAGTGCCAGTTCAGTTTTCAGAGTTTAAGTTCAGTTCAGTTTAGTTCAGTTCAGGTGAGTGTGGTTTAATATTCACTGCTGAGAGTCCAAACACTGAACAGTAACCCATCGATGCGCAGCTCTACAAGTCCCGAACCATGCAAGCCAGAGGCGACTGCGGCGAGAAAAAAACCTTCACTAATTGGCGAAAGTGAAGGATTAGAAACCTTGAGAGAAACCAGGCTCAGTTGGGCACGACCATTTCTCCTATGGCCAAACGTCTTGTGCAGAGCTGCAGGAGGCTGGAAAACGCTGGACGTCAGCGAAGACTCGGCTGTCCCTGGAGTGTTACAGGAATCAGACGCATGCTCTCTACTCCTCCATGACCACCACAGCAGCTGCTCAGGATACGGCCTGGTCCAGGATTGTGGAAACCTTGGGATCATCTCTTCACAGAATATGGTGTAATGGAGGTAATGTCAGCTATTAGGTGTTGTGTGAATATACCTCACTCTCCTGGCCTCTGTAGGCACACTAGCAACTGATTGTAAAAACTTGTTTCTATAGCTGACTTCCATGGCAAATATGTCAGTTCATATCCTGCTGGGAGCAGTGTGAGTTTAGCCGGAGGGTTTAAATTGGTGTTGTACCTGTGATCTGGATGGGAGTAATTCAATTCAATTCATCTTTATTTGTATAGCGCTTATACAATGTAGATTGTGTCAAAGCAGCTTCACATGGAAGATTATAGTGAATTGAAACAAAGTCAGTTTAGTTTTCAGAGATTAAAGGTCTAATGCCGGCTACTAGGAGCTAAGGGAACAGGCTATGGTCTTTAGCATACATGTTAGTATGCACACACACTATAACTTTGGCATCCTTGTTTCCATACCTGACAGTTCATATTCTGTGGCAGCAGTGTGAGTATAGCCAGAGCATTTAAATTGGTGCCATGACTCGGATGGGAATAAGGTCTAAGTCCAGGTAGTAGGAACTGATGCAAGAGTCTACAGTCCTTAACTTGTTAATGTGCACACAAACTATAACTTTAGCATCCTTGTTTCCATACCTGACATTCATGGCAGAAATGCCAGTTCATAACCTGTGGGCAGCAGTGTGATTATAGCTGGAATGTTTAAATTGGTGCCGTGACCCATATGGGAGTAAGGTCTAAGGCCAGCTAGTAGAAGCTGATGGAAGAGACTATCTTTAGCATACTTGTTAGTATGCACACATTCTATAACTCTAGCATCCT
>LR812526.1:27208611-27341111 GCA_903798195.1 Danio kyathit
TTGTTATGTATGCATTTGTCAAACACAGGTGCACACAGGAATGAAAGTGATGTGGGAAAAGTTCTGAGGACCATTTGGTTTTATTACCATTTGTGGCAGTGTGTGTGTGTGTGTGTGTGTGTGTGTGTGTGTGTGTGTGTGTGTGTGTGTGTGTGTGTGTGTGTGTGTGTGTTTGTTTGGTAGCTGGACCTATTCCTAGTTAATGTCCACTGACCTCATCTTCATGTTGTTGGGAGTGTGTATGTGTGTGCTAGTTATGTTTTGTGTGACTCACCAGCTCCAAAAGCAAAAAAAAAGCTCTTGTTGGGGTTTCTCTGAAGGAGGGCGGAGACGCGGCGGGCCATTCGCTCGTTGCGTTTGTAAATGAGCTCCTGCCGCAGGTAACTGTCGATCTGCTGCGCCGTCAAGCGCTCATGATCTGGCAGAGAACTGTTGATGAAATGCGGAAGCTAAGAGAGAAAGAGAGAGAGAGGTGTTACTAAAATCCTGGCATGAATCTCAGTGTGTGTATGTGTGAAACTGGGCAGCTGACACTTTTGTGCCACTTTGTGGAACGTGACAGTCACACACACACACTTTTACAGAATGCTGTTTTACTGTCTTGGACTCTGCATGCACTGATTGATTTGCTGCGGGGTAAAGTGTATGGGAAGATTTCTACAGCTGGCCGGGTCTGTCTACAGTCTGCTATAAAGGAATGGACAGAATAGATGGAAGGGGAAAAAACTCAACTTCAAAAAAAAAAACCATCAAAGAAGATGAAGAAGGGGAAAATTAAGGGATGACTGAAGAAAGACAGTGAAAGTTTTAGTTCCCATAAACTGCCTTGATGAAAACATATTTTTTCAGCAACATATTTCCGATTGAAAATCTTGTGTTTTAACAAGCCAATAGTTTTAAGGTTTTGTTACAGTTTAAATTGTCAGCTTGTTCCACTATTGCAATAAACCGTGTTGGGGTAACACGTTATAGGTAACGCAAGCATAATAATATTACTTTTCTAAAGTAATGAGTAAAGTACCGCATTACATTTAAAAATAAGTAATATTATTGGAGTTTCTTTTTAAAAATATAAAGCGAGTTTCTTTTTACCTTGCTTAACTGGCTTTTAAAAAAATATATTGCGAAATAAAAATGACCTTAGTCAAGCTGAATCACACATTCAGTGGAGAGCGTGTTGTGAGGGAACATACATTCGACTCGCACTCATCATCATCATCAGGTCTTTTTTTCACAGATGAGTCCGTGTACTGTTCTAGTAACTGAATAACTCGGGATATTGGTTTATTTAGAGTTAGAGGGGGGGGGGGGGGGGGGTAGCCAG
This sequence comes from Danio kyathit, assembly GCA_903798195.1. Classification (NCBI taxonomy): domain Eukaryota; kingdom Metazoa; phylum Chordata; class Actinopteri; order Cypriniformes; family Danionidae; genus Danio; species Danio kyathit. Next base: position 27,209,936 of record LR812526.1, read on the forward strand.
CATGCTTAAAAGTAAGTAATAAAGTACTTGGCCTACTGAAGACACAACAGTTTCACGCCAACTCATTTTAATTTGGTGAACTGGCGAATCGCCCGTCATCACTACAGACCGTGAGAAACAGAAACAATGGCAGGCCGGAGATTTACATTTTTGCAATGGATTTTTGTTATTTTGAACTTATCGAAAAAAAGAAGTGGATTGTCCTTAAGTGTAGATTATGTGTAAGTGAAACTCTTGTCATCTGCAAGAAACATGACATCGAAAACCTCCAGCTAATCAACAAATGATAGATATCAGTTCACGGTCTCCAGGTAAAACAATTCATTTGACAAAATGAAAAACAATGGTTATTGCTTTTGTTGTTGAGGAGATGCAGCCACTGTCTACCGTAGAAGCGACTACTGTTTTGTAATATAGTAAGGTTTTTTTCTCTTTTAGGAAATAGTTTACACATTTGTTAAGGCCACGTGAAGCAGTTTATTCAATGTATAAAGCTCAAAGATTTATTTTGATTTGGGGTTGTTTTTTATCGTCTTGCATTTTGTTATTAAACATTTTAAAGGTTTAAAATCAGTTTTTGCCTAATATAAATTATTTCATGTTTGTACTCTTAGGCTTTATTGCAATTTTTATCTCAATGGACAGTGAATTTACTTAACTAATAACACAAAACGTACAAAAGCAGCAAAAAGCATTTTTTTATGAAAATAAAGAGGTAGGTTGTATAGGTGGTTGTTAAATGCAGAGCTTCTCTATAAAAAAGGTGAAAAAACACCTGCAAGTTTTAAAAGAGATGAAACCTCAACCAGGTAATGCAAAAGTAACTCAAATGTAATATAACGCATTACTTTTCATAAAAAAATAAACAAGTTTCACAATTAGTTACTTTTTGGGGGGAGTAACTCAATATTGTAATGAACTACTTTCTAAAGTAACTTTTCCCAACACTGGTAATAAAAAATATTTTTAAGTGCAATTCTAGGGTGCTTTGTAGACACCGTTTACACTAAGTTTTAGTTTTAAAAAGGTGTTTTAGAATGAAAACGATCCACGTCCACACTGGCGTTTCACCTAGCATTTCTGAACAGCTCTCCATCCACACTTCACCACTGCAAACGCACATCACGTGACCACATACACACTCTGGCACTCATACATACACACTCTGGTTTGTTTCATATTTTTCAATGAAGATGAAAGGAGGCAGTTATGTTATAGGCCCTGTTTTGTTATAAATATGCATACAGTGAATATGACAGTCATATAAATATGTAGCTACACGATGCCTCAACATTTTTAGTGTCTGTTAAGTTAATATCAAAGTGAACATTGGCAGTTCGTTATATCATGTTTTCATTTTATTGTTAAGATGAAGAGTGATTTGAATGATGTTATAAAGTAGCCTACACTCTTCCCTTTAAAGATTTACTCGTCGTGTCCCCAGGAGTTTATTTTCCATATCAAACTTGCAAAGTCTGAACATCAGGAAAGGGTGCAAGACTGAACTTTGTACACTTCATATTGAGAAAAAGCCCCAATTAGATTGAATGTCGGCAGCCATGCCTCAGTTTTCAGATGTCTCAGTTTTACCCCATCCCCACTGACATGGAGCAGCAGTGTTTTAAAATGAAAACGGCCTCTTCAGCGTTTTCAAAACTCTCCATTTTCGGTGCTTGAAAATTCCGAGGTAGTGTGGATGGATGGCGTAACCGTAGCAAAACTTATGCATTTTTAAACTAAAACGTATTAGCGTAAACAGGGCCTTAGTGTGTACAGACCTTTGTGTAATAGGCTGTTGAACTAGATAATTGTGAGACGATATAAAATAGTTGCTCTTGCTGTTATACAATGTATGGAAAGTTGCAATTGAAATATGTAAGGTTGCAATTACAAGAATTGATGTTGCAATATAAGAAGTTGCATAACTGAGAGATAAAATGACATACACAAACTCATAATAACCTGTTTATTTTTCACTTTGGCGTCCATATGTTTGGAATCCATCTTTAGAATTGGAAAAGTGTGTACAGATCTTTGGAGGAGAGCAGGGCATTAGGGAAATATATATGGTTATGGAGCTCAATTCTGGACCTTTGGCTATAATTGATGGTCGGAAACACAGAGCTTCCCATGTCTTGACTGGCTATACATACACCAGAGATTATAATGGATAATGGTACAAGGACGGAGGAAGTGAGAGAGACTTAAAAGGGAAACCATGAGGTGGCCTCTTGTTAGAATCCAGAGCTCTGAAACGTCTAAATACTATGTGTGTGTGTGTGTGTGTGTGTGTGTGTGTGTGTGTGTGTGTGTGTGTGTGTGTGTGTGTGTGTGTGTGTGTGTGTGTGTGTGTGTGTGTGTGTGTGTGTGTGTATTTATCCATACGCCTCTAATGAGAGAACAGTTTGGAAATGTGGAGGCAGTGGGGGTAAATAGGGCCGTGCGTGTGTGTTTATCTGAGAGATTCCTGCACTAAAGCGCTGAAGTGCAGCAGAGCAGAAAGCTATACGTTTGGCTCCACTAGATGTGTGTGTTCAGACACTGATTGATGAACTGCTGCACCCCTGTAAGCATCCAAACCACTTTTACAGAAGGCTTTTCCAGTAATGCCCTCTTACACCCTTTCTCTCCACCTCCACTGCTATAATGCACAGTATATAGAGAGACTTCAGTGTGCTAGACATCTGAACGGGGTCAGCTGAAGGATGGACGGTTAGAACTGAGATCCAACGTTAGCTTTTTGGAAAAAGTAACTCATAAAAAGTCATATTCACTTTTAAAATGAGCTGAATCAACACAGTTCTTGAGTTGTTTTGGGACAAATTAATTGTTTTCTATTCAATCCAATTCCATTTGTAAAAACAATTGAGTTAATCAATTTTTGTTGGGACAACAGGAAGCAATTGTGTGGAATCCAGCATTCTTTACAGTGTATAATTGAAGATATAAACCTTTGAAAAACATTTGCTGTTTTTAGTAATGGCTTCCATTTTCATTTAATGTTCACGAAATGTTGTGAATAATTAATTACTGAATCAAAATAATAAAATGTTTAAAAACTGCACAGTAACAAGTGATTAGTTGACATTACTTAAAGTGAGTATACCTGTTGCTTTTAAAGCGATTAGTGGACTTTAGTTCAAATAAATTTGAAAACCTGTTAAAAAAGTAAACAAACTATGTGCATAATTAGACAAATTAAGAGTGCTTTCACACCTAGACTTTTGTTACAGAACCTGTTTCCCCAGTTAGCGCGATTCGTTTGGCATATGTGAATCCAGCAATCATGCTCGGATCCGCGCCAAAACAATCAGCCCGAGATTGTCTGAATGAGGTGGTCTTGGCTCAATTGAAACGAACTCTGGAGCTCTGGCTATATCACAGTGTTAGGCATATATGGCAATATGAAGAGAAAATTATGAGTAGGGCGGGATGTCATTTCTACAGGTAAATGTGCGTTTCATGTCAAATACGAAAGTGAAACTTTTTAAGCATATATTTTACACAGCGGATGCCCTTCTAGCTGCAACCCAGTTCTGGGAAACACCCATACACACTCATTCACACTAGGGTTATGCGATTAATCGAAATCGAATCACAATCACGATTTCAAACGTTGTGATTAGCTAATCGCAAAAGGCTGCGATATGAATTATATATAGATAATATAAAATCCCTTACGCAGAGCAAATGCGTGATTGCCATCTGTGTGTGAGTCTTACTAGAAAATTGAGTGAGCACACTTTCGTTCTACCCAATCAAAATTGCGCAACTGAACAATGCGGAACGCTCACAAAAAAACAAACAAACAGGAAAGCTCGAACAAGTGGGATGATGGCTTATGCCGCGTGAGAAGCAGTAACAGACGAATTAATATCAAAGAAAAACAGCACGTCGGTAATATGGGAATATTAGAAGGCCCCAGGAGATAACTGATGCCATAACTCACTACTGTTTGCTCTAGAGAAAAATTAGTAATTAATTTCTGAATATTTATAAACAAATTTGAATAAATGTTGGAGTAAGTTGATATTTTTTTAGTTTCTTTTTAACTAACACTCACTGCATTTTAGCCGTAAGATTATTACGATGCAGAATATTGAGCTAAAGCTTGACTACAAAATTAAATCACAAATCAAATCGAAATCACTATATCTTTTTAAAAAAATCGCAATTAGATATTTTCCCCAAATCGCACAGACCTAATTCACACAGACTATATCTGAAGTTTTTGGAAGTAATTCGCACTTTCCTCCTGTTGAAAAACGTCATAAGCACAATGCTTAGTGGCTCAATGTGTAATGCATTGAGCCACTAAGCATTGCGCTTATGACGTTGCTTATGAAACAGTGGTTTTATAAGTCTAAACACTTTATTGATAAAGTGTACAACCAAGCACATGTGGTCAGAACACAAACGAGTCGCAGGTGATGAAGTATTAAGCGTTTCTCCCATAGGAAAGCCTGAGCAGAATGCCAGCATGCGTCTGTAGCTCCGCTCACGCTCCGCCTCTTTGCCCTTGTATGGTATGCCCGGGGTTGGTGCGATGACGCATTTATTGGGTTCTCCATAAACCTATGGGTGACGTCAAGGATACTACGCCCATATATTTTAGTCTATGGTTAAACTAGAGTTGAAATTTCAGCTTCAATAGTCCACAGAGCGGAGATAAAAGTCCCATAATGCAATTCATAAATGTAAATAAGCAGAAAAAAAAACACTGTTAATTATTTAAATATTTTTTATAGTGTAAAAGCTCGTACACACCGGGGTGCTTTTCATTTGCATTTATCGTCAGCCTTTTTCGAGACGTTGTTCCGCATTCAAACCCTAGCGATTTTTCACTGGCGTTGAGCAGAAGAGTATGCAAAATCAGTCCTTGACGTTAGATGGCGCTTAATGAAAAACAGAAAGACCCCGATGCACAGGGTGGCGCTACACAACTTTAAGCTTCTGACACCTGTTGTAACACAGAAGAAGAAGAGAGAAAGTTGACACGTTTTGTTGTTGAAGTTACTGGCGATTTGAACAAGCATGGATGGTTTATTGTTCATGAGTGCAATAAGCAGCTCCACGTTCAAATCGTCTCTTGTCATCTTCTTCAATGTGCGCTCACATTGACAGTTTTGCGCTTGAGCACCTCCAAGTGCCTTTTACTGTAACTTCAGCAGCTCCGTGCATGTGAACAAAAGTGGCAATCTGATTGGTGGAGAAGGTTTTGACGCGGCACATCAAAACAAAACAAAAAACGAGCATGAGGCGTTTCTTTAAAAATGATGCTTTTACGCCTGAAGTTTTGCGCGTTGGTGTGCAAGATCACATTGGCGCCCTTTATTTAGTCACGAGTCGTTAAACGTCGACGAAAAACGCAAGCAAAAAACGGCCCGGTGTGAACGAGCCTTAAGAATGAATTTCTCAGGAGGACATGGAAGCAACATTAAGTAGAAGACTCGACTTAAGCTCTAAGTCATGCACTACATAATTTCAGCATGGGGTATAAACAGACAGCAGAGAAAAGAGAGAGAGAGAGAGCACAGATCCCTTATCAGACAGGAGAGCCATTAGCTGCCCTGCCTCTGACCTGTGCAGGAAATATGGAACAACAGAAAGAAATTTCCTCCCTTTTTCCTCGTGCTTCTCCCTCACATATTTCTTAAAATGTTCATTCTCTCTCTCGCTATGTGTGTGTGGCGTTGCTTTAATCTCTAAGCGTGTTGCAGGGTGAAGTGGAGAATTATAGGCCATCCATCAGACTGAACCTGCTGCAGCTCAAACTTTAAGCTCATAATGACGGCAATACATCACACATATGCACAGTTACACAAGTATACACATACTGCTACGATGTACTGTTTTCGTGTGTGTACCTGGGATGTGTCATGATTGAAGATGATAGAGTTGAGGTCTCCACAGTTGTAGTGTGCAATGAGGTCCTCGGTAGTAAAGGTGCCCTGCAGAATGCCCGCACGCAAACTCTCATGCTGCAGTAGAGTCTGGTTTAGGGCAAACAACACCTGCAGAGAGAGAGAAAGAGGGGGGGTTGTCATTTTTAACACATTAAATACACAAGTTAAGCCACTCTCACTCCCACACACATAATATGATGTCACATTGGACAGTGCTCACAAACGCACACTATAAATGATAGTCTGTTTTTCTTTTTAGAGGTGCCCAGATATTACATCTGCATATTGTAAAATGCACAATTAAGCATTTGGATTTTATCCTTAAATGGCAACCATTTCGCTGTTTACAACTGTGTGTAACTTGTGTTACACAACTAGAGCTTGCATGTTTTGACACAATATTTAAAATATTTTGCTAAGAATTTTTTTATTATTCAAATATTTTTGTATTATTAAATGTTAATTATTGTATTATTAAATGTTAATTATTGTGTTATTAAATGTTAATTATTGTATTATTAAATGTTAATTATTGTGTTATTAAATGTAAATTAATGTAATATTAAATGTAATTTATTATTCTATTATTAAATGTATTCAATTATAAGACATTTTTGATAGGCCAAATAAAAATATTTTCCATCTGGGCCATTCGAAAATCTCCTTAGTGTTTAGTCCTAAAATTGAGTCTAAAATTTCACTCATAGTGGTTTTAAAAGTGTCTTTAAAAGTCTTGCATTTAACTTGGTGAAACCTGCAGAAACCCTGGAGAGTGTGTATGGGGGTTTCCCTGAACTGAGTTGCGGCTAAAAGGCCATACTTTGCATAAAACTTATCCTGGAATAGTTGGCAGTTAAATCCGATGTGGCGACCCCTGATAAATAAGGGACTAAGCCGAAGGAAAATGAATTTCCTTAATCTCACAATTATGATTCTATTGAAATCTTGGTTTTTATAAGAGATTTTTTAATATATAAACTCATTATTCTGAGAATAAATTAAGAATTGTGAGATATTATCAACATGCAATTTTTTCTCACAATTATATCTTTAGATTTTATCCTTTCTCATATTTCTGGGTTTCCTTTTTTACATTTATTATTTCATGTCTCACAATTCAATCTTTTTTCTCAGAATTATGATAAATAAATTTGAATTGGCTGATACAAAGTCACAATTACAGTATGAGAACGGTAAAACTAAAATGTCAACAGGCAATTGTTAGCATATAACTTTAAATTGCAAAATATAAACTAGAAAATCTAAATTGTGATAGTTAACCTGTATAACTGCTTTAGTCTTTCATGTGCTATGCAGTGTCTTTTTTATTATAGAAAGTTATATGTTACATGTTTCCAGGTTACATGTTCCAGGTTATGTTTCATGTTTCTAGAAAGAAAAATCAAACAGGTTTGGAACAAGTAAGAGGTGACTAAATGATGAAAATTTTCAGTTTTGGGTAAACTATCCCTTTAAGTTATTGTTGTAATAGGTTAGTCATTTATTCATTCATTTTCCTTCAGCTTAGACCCTTTATTCATCAGGGGTCACCACAGCAACATGAAACGCCAACTTATCCAGCATATGTTTTACATAGCGGATGCTCTTCTAGGCTGCAACCCAGTACTGGGAAACATCCATACACGAACATTCACACACACACACACTACGGCCAATTTAGTTTATTCAATTCACCTATATTGCATGTCTTTGGACTGTGGGGGAAACCAGAGCACCCAAAAAAAAACCATGCCAACACAGGGAGAACATGCAAACTCCACACAGAGATGCCAACCGACCAGCGACCTTCTTGCTGTGAGGCGACAGTGCTAACCACTGAGCCACCATGTCATCGTAATAAGTTATTATTTTTTAATAATGTATTCAAATTAATTACATATGCTTAAATATACTACAGCATGTTTAGAACCTTAAGTAGCCTAAGTTACATTATTTTGTTTAGTTGCCTATGGGGAAATTGTGGAAGAATTGTGATCTCATTTTATCCAGCATTAAGAAGCTCCCACATACGGCCAGGTACAAATAAGCCAGACAGTTTCTACAGAAACGGGTATGAGAAAGAGAAACAAAAAAAGACAGGGAGTGCTCCTTTAAAAATGGCTCTATCTCCAGGGTCCAAGGGTTGTAAATTTACAGCTCCCATTAAAATAAAAAGTAAACCCTCTTTAGAGAGAATTTATGGTGTGCAACAGCCACAGACCACAGCGACACTGCAGCTGTCCCAGACTCCTGGGGTTCAACTTCACACTCCCGCCCAATTCACTCGCACACCACGCCTGACTGGCTGACTCGCTCCACTCTGGCTGTCAATCAAAGCTAAGCGTTTTGACAGCAGAGTCCGTTGGAGAGGGGAAGGGGGAGTTTTTTCACTTCTTTTGCATGGAAAGCTATATTGAATTTCACGCTGCCGTGCATTCTGCTGGCTAACACGTTTGTACCTGATCATGTGTGGTCAGTTGATTTGTGTACTTGATTACACCTCTCTATTCTGGCTAGGACCCGTCATTCTAATTGCCCTGGAGATTTACAGGGAAAGGGTGTGTTTGGGAGCGTGTGTGACAGAAATACAGTAATGAAAATGGTCTATGAAAGTAGCGATGCTGATTGATTTATATACTAGCTTAAAGGCTACAGAAGATTTAGTCCCTGCCTCATACAGAAAGGTTGGAAATGAGTATGTGCTCTTCTATTTAGCACTGGGAATGAAATGCAGATTGCTGTTTTGCTCAATATTCCGGCGGACTTGGTCTGAAAAGTGAGCATCGCCAACAGCAAACCACGCTTAACACCACTTTATATGGATACTTTTCTATATTATAGCTTAACTTAGCCTAAAGTCCCTGTGTGCCTGTCTGCCTGATGCAGAAATTGACCTATTTCTCTATTAACCATACTTCATCATTGATAATAAATTGTATTGAACGTAACTATTGCAATTTGTGCAAAATGAAAACAAAGTTATGCCTGCAGTGACAAAATTACCTTAATTGCAATTAATTTTAATCTGTTTAACATATTTTGTTTATATTTATATATACATAATATAGATTTTGTATGTTGGTCGTTTTGTAAAGCACTTTGGTGCTTTACAAAAAAACAACATCTGTTGTTTTTAAATGTGCTCTATAAATAAAGCAAACAAAGAAACATAATATTCAGATTTGATAAGAGACATTGATGGATGGATGGATGGATGGATGGATGAATCCACATTTTGTTTGGAAACAACACATGGAAACAGGCTTACTTCATTTGAAGCTATTATATAATGAACAAAAACATACTTCTTGTGGAACAACATTGTAGCTGGTGGCACTTCTGTCTGTCCAGAGACATATATATATATATATATATATATATATATATATATATATATATATATATATATATATATATATATATATATATATATATATATATATATATATATATATATATATATATATATATAGACACGCACGCACGCACGCACACACACGCGCGCACACACACACAGGCCACTTTATTAGGTACACCTTACTGGGTTGGATGCCCTTTCGCCTTCAGAACTGCCTTAGTCCTTCATGGCATAGATTCATCAAGGTACTGGAAATTTTGGTCCATATTGACATGGTAGCATTACGCAGTTGCTGCTGATTTGTCAGCTGCACATCCATTATGTGAATCTGTTCCACCACATCCCAACATTTAAGTACAGTGAACTCATTGTTATGTTCAAGAAACCAGTCTGAGATGTTTTGAGCTTTATGGCATGGCACGCTATCCTGCTGATATTAGCCATCAGAAGATGGGTACACTGTGGTCATAAAGGGATGGACATGGTCAGCAACAATACTCAGGTCGGCTGTGGCGTTGACACGATGCTCAATTGGTACTAATGGGCCCAAAGTGTGCCAAGAAATTATCCCCCACACCATTACACCACCACTACTAGCCTGAACCATTAATACAAGGCAGGATTAATCCATGCTTTAATGTTGTTGACGCCAAATTGATGCAGCAGAAATCGAGACTCATCAGACCAGGCAACGTTTTTTTTTTTATCTTCTATTGTTTAATTTTTTGGGGAGCCTGTGCAAATTGTAGCCTCAGTTTCCTGTTCTTAGCAGACAGGAGTGGCAACCGGTGTAGTCTTCTGTTGCTGTAGCCCATCTGCCTCAAGGTTCGACATGTTGTGCGTTCAGGGATACTCTTCTGCATACAGTACCTTGGTTTTAATGAGTGGTTATTTGAGTTACTGTTGCCTTTCTATCAGCTCGAACAGTCTGGCCATTCTCCTCTGACCTGTGGCATCAACAAGGCATTTGCGCCCACAGAACTGCCGCTCACTGGATATTTTCTCTTTTTCAGACCATTCTCTGTAAACCCTAGAGATGGTTGTGCATGAATTCCCAGTTGATCAGCAGTTTCTGAAATACTCAGACCAGCTTGTCTGGCACCAACAACCATGCCACGTTCAAAGTCTCTTAAATCACCCTTTTTCCCCAATCTGATGCTCGGTTTAAACTGCGGCAGATCGTCTTGACCATGTCTACATGCCTAAATGCATTGAGCTGCTGCCATGTGATTGGCTGATTAGAAATTTTTGTTAACGAGCAGTTGGTGAGTATATAAGATACTATTTTGCAAGTCCAATATTCTTGAGATCAAACAATAACAAAGATTTTTGTGTATTTTCACTGCAAAATGCAAAAATGTAAGCAAATACTGTTAAAAAAATGTCCATTAGAAAACTGGAGGAACTGATACTGTGCTCCAAAAACAGCAGGAATCAACTCAACTGATCTAAAATAGTCAAAATATCTGCACCTATTAATATAGGCTCACCATTAGTTTAAAACATGGACTCATTTAATAGATTTTGATCATTTGCTATGGCTTTAATGAGTAGCTTGCTCAGTACTACTACCCGAGCATGATGTTGTGGTTTTATTTAATCTATCAAGCATTCTTTTAAACAATCTATTTTAAGCCTAGTACTCTGCAGATCTTTGTCATTCCGCCAGCACGGTAATCCCAAAATGGTCCATGATCAAACCAGCACCAGAAGAGTATGAATGCACTCCGTCTATCGCACTTCACATTCAGCCAGAAACTCTGAGCTGACCCCCCGCCGGCCTTGTAATCGCCGGGCGTTTATTTCTATATTGCGTGTGTTGTTTTATTGTCTTCATTTTTAGGTTGCCATGTCATGTCGAGGTTTTGCCCTCCTGTGCAGATGTGTTCTCCGTGTGCCATGGTATGCACCCACATATAGGAGCTTTATAGTGATGCCAGCTGCTGAAGCGGCCATGGCACGCTCCGATTAGGAGACGGGTGTTTGACCCATCTGCCTCTCTTTTGTGCTGGTGCCAAAAATAAGGAGTTTCCCTTAACCTTAAGCACATTCCATGAGAAAAATAGAGAGATGAAAGCACGACTGGGATGTGATAGATAGAGGGATTAAAGGATGGGACGGCGAGGACGAAAGCGAGCCAGGAAAAAGAATTGGATCATTCTGTGCTCGTTTGCTGTTTTTTTGATGGACAGAGTGTGAGAGAGCACAGACTTTAAGGCCCAGTGCTTTGTGTGTGTGTATGAGGGATGAAGAATGGCTGAAGTGTGTGAGAATGTTCCATTTGTTGAAGTGTGAACACCCTTTAGCATGCATTGTGCTAAACAAAAGCATATTTTCACAACGTAATGGAGACTTCACAGGGTGGTAGTAGGTGTGCAGTTTAGCCAGATGGGCTCTTATGCTAGGGCTGCACGATATTGGAAAAAATGGACATTGCAATATTTACTTTTGAAACTGAAATATATGAAATATACTTCACTAGATAGATTGAATAAATCTTTTTGTGAATAATTTATTATTTCAGAATGATTAGAGTGATTTTATAGGGGAGTGCATCTGCATAAATGATTACCTTAACTTTAATGCACGTTTTTCTTTGACGTTTGGCGAAATCTCAACTGTAACACGAAAGGGGGAGGGGGCATACAGTAGCCCTTTTAAAAAACAGTCAACATTTTGTTTTTATCAAAGCTCTAAATTATTAAAATTAACTTTAACCTAGATGATTTTTAGTGGTGAAAAAATCATACAAATGAGAAAAAAAATGCTTTATATTATATTTGTCTGGTAAGTCTTAATAGCAGTTGAACACAAATATTATAACATTAACTATATTAAAATATAACATTAAATGACACTTAGTAGTCTTCACTGTAAAAATGTATGTTTGTTACAAATGCTACAAATGCTATGGTTTCTTGTGCCTGACTACTTTACACTCGCTTGATGTGTTTAACAGGAAAAAAAGTGATTAATAAACTTTGAATGGTTAAAAACTTTGCCATTAATCTACAAGCTCTTGGTCAACAATAGTCCATACTTGACATTGAGATCCTGCCATGTGACTATTGTGGATGCCCACATTGCATTATCGATGCTGAAACGATATATTGTACAGCCCTAGTTCTCGACATGTGAGAGGGCCTCTTTATAGTGTCTAGTATTAAAGGGTTAGTTTACTACAAAATTAAATTTTGTCATTTACTCTCTGTGCATGTCACTTTAAACCTGTAAGACTTGTGTCTATCTTCAGAATGCAAAGGAGGATAATTTTTGTCCCTTCATTGTATTTCTGTTCATCCAAAATTCTGATACTTCAAAGCCTCCATACAGAGGTCAAAAGATAAATCCAAATAATAATCAAGTGGTGTAATCCAAGTCCACGTAAGAGACTCAGTGTTCATGCTTAACATAATCAACAGATTTAATTTAGGCTCTTATTAACATAAACACTGGTCCAAGATCGTAAATAGAAAGCTCAACTAAACCTGCTTGACACACAAGAAGAAAGAATCATTGGTTCTCGAGCATCAAGCAAGCATTCTTCGCTTTATGACCAAATTTGAAAATTGTAATCACTTGGTTAATGTACAATTGAAACCAGAAGTTTACATACACTTTATAAAAAGGCACATAACCATTTAAAAAAAGTCTGATGTTAATGTGATTAAACCTTTTCTCTTTTAGGTAAGTTAGGATTATCACATTTGTTTCTGTTATGCTTAATAGCAGAATAATGAGAGAGATATTTTTTAAGAAATTGTTATAACTTTTCTTGAAAGTCAAGTTTACATACGATAAGATTATTATGCCTCTGAAAAAGCTCAGATGATGGTGTCGAGGTTCTGAAAGTTTCTGACTGGCTAATTGACAACATTTAAGTTAATTGGAGGCACAACTGTAGAATAGTATTTAAGGAAAACCTCAAACACACTGCTTCCTTGTGTGACAACATGGGAAAATCAACAAGCCAGAATCAACAAAAAAAAAAGCCAGATTACAATTTGCTAAATTAAACTGGGAAAAAGAATACTTTTTGGAGACATGTCCTGTGGTCTGATGGAACTATGATTAAACTGTTTGGCCATAATGACCAGTGTTATATTTGGAGGACAAAGGGGAAAGCTTACAAGCCTAGGAACACCATCCCAACTGTGAAGTATGGGGGTGGCAGCGTCATGTTGTGGGGCTGTTTTGCTGCAGGAGGGACTGGTCCATTTCACAGCATAGATGGCATCATGAAGAAAGAACATTATGTAGAAATACTGAAGCAACATCTCAAGATATCAGCCAGAAAATTAAAACTTGGCCACAAATGGGTCTTCCAAACAGACCATGACCCTAAGCATACTGCTAAATTAGTTCAAATGTGCTTTAAGGACAGCAGAGTGAATGTTTTGAAGTGGCCATCACAAAGCCCTGATGTCAATCCTATAGAAAATTTGTCGGCAGAGTTGAAAACGTTTGTGCGAGCAAGACAGCCAACAAATCTGACCCAGTTACACCAATTCTGTCAGGAGGAATGGGCCAAAATTCCTTCAAACTCTTGTGAGCTTGTGGAAGGATACCCAAAACATTTGACCAAAGTTATACAGTTTAAAAGCAAAAGTAAAAATTCCAAGGAAATGTATGTAAACTTTTGACTGTCTAGAAATTAATAAACAATTCTCAAAAAAGAAATTCTCTCATTATTCTGGTATTTAGCAAATGTAAATCATTTAGGTAATTCTAACAGACCTAAAATAGTAAGCGTTTAGTATGATTTACCATCAGACATTTTTTTTAATGGTTATGTTCCCTTTTTTCGAGTGTATGTAAACTTCTGGTTTCAACTGTATATGTAAATAAAATCCATAGTTATATTATTTTAACATAATTATTTTATAAAGCAACTATATTGATTCACAAAACTTTATTTATACCACTTAATTCACATTAATTAATTTTTTGTTAGCTCTATAATAACATTTTTAAATGTCTGAGTTTGGGGTAAATAGACTAATTTCTATGATTTGATTTATTCATTTGTGATCCGAAGACATGAGGGCGAGTAAGTGAAGACCATTTTGGGGTGAACTCAAGGTGCGTCCCAAATCGCATACTTGTGCACTATTCTACTCCATTTTATAGTATAAATAGTGTAAATAGTGCGTTCACACTAAAAACCCCAAAAATAGTAAGTGGATTTTAATTACCTGGATGATTCACTTATATAACTGGTAAAATTAAGTGTGGAATGTTGGACACTTCATGCACTCAACAGCCACTGCTTTGCTCACTTAGAGGATGGGGTGGAGCTTTTGGGCACTGATGTTGGATTAATTTATTTATTTTTGGATTGTGAAAGCAAAATTCTCCTATGAGAGTGATTATAACGCCTCCCAATGGTGAATGCGGTTATACTCATGGTAGGTATTATTCGGTAGTTTGGACATTCAATTCACTAATTTAGCAACCGTCAAAGTCATCAGGGAATCGGTTTAAATTTCCGCTTAGTAAACATTAGTGCTCCATCTGGGACGACACTACATACATATACTATGCTGTTGAGTGTGTAAGTGCATAAGTACATAGTGTATACTGTGCCAATTGGGACCAGGATGGTGCAAAAGTGCAATCATTTAGATATGTAAGAGAAAAGCAGTGGTGATATTTTTCTTTTTTCTTTTTGATTAGTTAAGAGTAAGTCTGATCTTAAAACCAGGTGCAAATGGGCCCAGAGTCTCGTGGACTGATTAAACACTCCTCTGCAAACAACAAAGTGTTAGATCCCAGCCTGCTTCTGGAACGTCTAACCTTCTCCCAAGCATTGCATTCCAAAATTTCATTAGCGGTTTGGAGAGAATCAATAGAGAAAATGACCAAGTGAGGGAGGGAAACACAAAAGAAGAGAATGTTAATTCCCATGTAATGTTCCCAAATGAGAGGAGGAAAAAGAAACATGCTATTTCATTGACACATGTGAGGATGAAAGACTTGTATTTGCGGTCCAACAGACTTCTTTTTCTAGTTCAGCTGTTGCAGATCTTCAACACAGCCAACGGGACATTATCGATCTCGCACCATCATTTCTTTGTGTCTTGTTTTCAGTCAACTCCCCAGCATTAGCTCGCTCGTTTTCATTGTTGTTTATGGAAAGTTTTGAGGTAGAACAGAGGGAGAGAGGATGGCAAAATAAATAATAGCTGGCTGAAAACGCATATGCGCCACAGCTGGAAGTGATTTAGTCTCTTTTAGAGTGGACAGAGGCATTATGGGAAAAGTGCAGATGGGCACAGGTGCAGTCAGTGGGCAGTGTGAGCCAAAATCAAATCACAGTCTCCAAACAGAGAAAGGAAAAACAGCAGTCGAGCACGGTTGACCACTTCAAACTAATCCCCTGTGGATGACACTAGCCATTTATTGCTCATTAATTAGAGCTTATTCTGTTTCTTGCCATTTTCCCTGCATGTTTGTTCTCACTCTTGACTGCCCCTATATATAACAGAATTGTAGTGCCTTTCATGTATTAGCTTGAGATAACTAGTATGTCATGTAATTTTCTATTTCCAGTAATATTTTAGCAGAATGTTGAACTAATATATATTCTAATGATTTATATGAAAGAACAATGCCATTACTAGTGAATGAGACCCATTGTTGCAGATATCACTAAGTAGGACATGTTCCTGGATTAACATCTATGGCTTACGGGCAGGTTTATGCACTTCTACATGTTATCCAACTATTATTCCCCTCTGATTTTGGGAATAATTTACAGTTATGGTTAAGGGTAGGGAATACTGTAGGGATGGAATACATTTTCGAACAAAAATAAATGGTAATCCAGGATCGCATCATACTTAGCAAAATCATGACGTGCTTCAGATAGCATCAAGATTTTAATCTATATAATTTATGGTGTGTATTGAACAATAGTTTAATTATTAAAGTTTAATTATTATAATAGTAGTTATATTATAATTGCTTTTATTTATATTCCATAAATTGTACAGAAAACTAGGTTGTTTATTGGCATCAGTGGTTCCATGATGAAATATCTGTGGAACTTTTAAATGACACAAATTTAAATGTCCTTTACACTGAGAAAAAATGTTTCTATTAAGAACTTTTCATTGAATGACATGATCAAAGAGAAACGCTCATGAAATATTTATGAAAAATTAATAATATAAAAAGCTTTACAACAACATTAAATAAAAAAAAAGAAAGCAGAAACATTTTGACCAGCCTCAGCAGCAGCACTTTGCAAAATTATTTTTTGACCTCCAACTTTCTTTGCAGAACGCTTAATTCTTGTTCCCCCCCCCCCCCTTGCTACCATTTTTTTCCTTTTTTTCTTTGCTTAGCAAATGTTGTTTTTAGTCATGTAATGTGTATCCTCCTGTCACTGATCTATCCTGCAGTGTGAACACTGCACAACTGAATGCTACCCCACAGAGTCATGCAGTGTGAAACATGGCGATGTTACATCGTGAAGTATAAACTCGGCATAAACCAGTTAACCATGTAATTATGTGCATGTATGACAGTGGCATATCTAATAGCTCATAATACCAGTTGTTATCTGCCTCTTCACAAATATTTCTGAGCATATTGCTGCAGTGGTTGATCCCCATCAGCTCAAAGTCATTTCACTCTGCGGCCATCTTTGAAATGCCTCTCAGGCATTCTGTTTGAATGGGGAAACATCAAATTCTCCAAAATTGCTTGCCAAGCTTACAATTAAATTTCATATTAGGAATGACCAATAACATTAAACAACAACTGTCTCATTAGTTTCATTTCCAAACGTTTGAATCACACAAAATCTGCAGAAACCCACATCTGGTCCGAGCCCTTCCCCCAGAGAATCAGCAGTCTATAGCGATCGATGATTGGCTCCTGTACGAGAAGGCGGGGCTTCATTCGCCGTATTGACCGTTACACTTTTCTCCATTCAAAACTATACAAGTGACATGTTTTGTGCATACCTGCCAACACTTCCGTTTTCCCAGGAGTCTCCCGTATTTCAGACCCATCTCTCGCCACCCTCCCATTTTGTTATTTCTATAATAAAAGGACTAAGCAGAAAGAGAATGAATGAATGAACTTTCCAGCCGATCAAAATCAAGCATTTCATTTGACCATGGAATAAAGCACTTTCTAGACCAGAGTTTCATTGTTCCTGTCGTGCACACTAATTCTACACACTCTCCTTGTCTTGTGTTTTGTTTTAGTCCAGGAGTCTGTGAATTACTGCCAACAGAAGTTTAGTCGCACCTCTGTGCAGTTTGGTTTTCCGCTCCTCCCTGACTTGCCAGACAAATCTCTTCATCTCTCTGTCTAATCTCTCCATGCAGTCGTCTCCATCCTGTCAGTCTCCACGACTTGAACCCGCTGTCAGCCTGCAGTGACCATCTGTGTCTGTTTAATAAGATCATGGAGAGAGTTTCTCTTTTCCTCTCTTTTATTTTCTCTCTCACACCCCCTTTCTCACTTTTTGCACTTGTCCAAAAACAAACTCTGCCATTTGACTTGGCAGCACCAGTAGCGGAGACTTCAGCCATTCTTTCCCTTCATACAAAAAAAAGAAAATAACAAGACAAAGAGCAGGAAAATAATCAACTATTGCTCAGCGCTCCAGCTGCTTCTGTGCTGTAAGGAGGAAAGAAGTGAGAAATGACAAGAGACTATGAAACACGCAGAGAAAGTGAAAGGCTACACCATCGAGACACAGGGAAATGCTCGGGCCAGTCTCTAGGAGCTGAGGGAAAGATGGAATGGAGGGATGAATAAACAGAAAAGGAGAGGAGCATTGTTGAGTGGGGTCAGAAGTCAAGTAAAACTCAGCCCCCTGAAAGCCCATCGCTCTGAACAAACATGCCAGTGGAGATGAGCGGAGCTGCATGGGGCTTCGGGACATTTATTAAAGCCTGTGTGTGTGTGTTCGGTGGGGGGTCAGGTTTTATTTGCTTTGTAGAGTGGGAGACCTGGACAGGATTTGTGTTCTACATGACTTCTTGGTTTCAACAAATTTTACATGGAACACTGTGTAGTTGAAGTGTTAATTTGGATGAGATATTGAAGGGCATGTGATAAGGATGCATGATAAAAGTTTTTTGGGTTCCTCAAAGAACATTTAATTAATAGTTCTAAAACATAAAAAAACATAATTTTTTTTTAGTTTGATAAACATTTGAATAAAAATTAAAGAATTAAAAATTTGTTGAATTAAAGAGCATTTTTCTATTTTAAGGTACTTTTAGGTAAATGGAAAGGTTCCATGCTGTTAAAGGAGTGGTCCACTACGATATCATGTTTTAAACTTTAGTTGATGTGTAATATAGCTGTGTGAACATTTAACAACATCTCTGAATGTAATACGCTCAAATTCAATGCAAAGCGACACATTGGCTTTTACAGAGTTAGCTTACCAAAGCCTACAGCGAGCGAAGTTTGAGGACTACAAAAAAATACATCCAGGTTAGTGAGATTACAAAGCAAAGGGGCGTGGCCAAAGGCCCTGTAATGTTACAGCAGAGAAAGTTAAAATGCAGTCAAAGTGCTGCTATTTCCACAGAGCTTGTTCTGTTTCTGTATTTTGGGCTTCCAAAGGACACGACACAAAGAGAGAAGTGCTTACAATTTAATTTTAATTATGTTCCAGAGAATTATAAAAAAATATACAGCTCTAGCATTTGACAAAGGACAGCTTCCAGAATCTCTCCCAGTTCAGTGCTGGATTCAGCTAAAAACTCCTCAAAGAAGGAGCAGCTCCAACCATAATAGACGAATCTACGGATTGTGAGCTACAACCTGTAAGTATTTTTATTTGTTAAAATTGATCTATTACATGCATCGTGTTTAGCGTTAATGGTATGTTGTAGCAAAGATGTAAACAAGGATGTGAACAACGGGAAATGCTGTTTGGCACAGCTGACAATTTAGCTACAAATTCATATTAATCCTCCAAAACCACTGTAAACACCCACAATCTTCAGCAGCTCTGCAGTCTCTCTCTCTATGGGGCCGCTTTCCCTGCATTCTACATCTCAAATAACGAACTCACAAAAGATATGAGAACGTTTCAAATTACTTACACATGTTTATTCCAAATATACTGTATGTGAAAGACACTTGTCAGATTTTATATTAGAGAGCAGGCGTAAGGTTCAGCTGTGTCCTCTGTGTCATTTTCTGTCTGATTCAGGCTCACACTGATAAGGCTAACAGCTACTCTGACTGACAGTATTTAGACAGCAGAGGCAAAGTGCGTGCTATTAGAGGTGTGGCGCTTTTCCTGGTGATGTGGAGCCGATCTGCGAATCACAGCACATTATGTTAGCTGACCAATCAGAGCCTCTTGAGGGCGGGCCTTTCAGAGGAACTAGGAAATATGACAGTCATATTTATGTTACCTGAGTGGCTGTCTATAATCAAAGTAAGATATATGAAAAAATAACAAGAGTTTGTTACAAATAAAGCATGAGCAGGCATTGCTTTGCATCTTGTAAACACAACCAAGCCTTAAAAATACACTCTGGACCACCCCTTTAAAGATTTTTCATGGAACCACAGATGACAATAAGGAACCTTTATGGTCTTATTGAGTTAAAGTAATTTAATTAGTTGCCAAACATTGACTTTGTACATAAATAAAGCCACATAAAATAAATAAAACCACATAATAATGAATAATGAAAGAAACTGCAACAACCTCAAAAAAAAAAGTAGATCATTTGCACCACAATTTTGATCAAAGTTGTTCAAGAAATAAACAAAACCAGAATTTGGCAAACTTTTTTTCAGGAAATTCTAACAGGCCACAGACCAAACAAACAAACACCAAATATTTTTATATATTATTCCCTCACTAAATAAACAGTTGAGGTCAACTGTAATTCTCTATTATGATCAATACCCAAGTGTGTGTTTGTGTGTGTGTTACTGCACTTTTGCATTGATCCTTTCACATTCTGAAGATTGCTGTCCCTCCCATTGGGAGAGAAAACTGACTCCCACTGCTCTTTATCAGACCCTGGGGCTTCTGATAGCATCTAAACCACATGATGCTCATTCCTAGGCAGAGCGAGAGAGAAAGACAGAGAGAGAGAGAGACTCTACAATCTCTCTCTTATCTACGGGACAGGTTTTCGTCCATTTAATGCCCTCGGACAGCATAATTCTTCTTGAGTGATTTGTAGTTTTCACAAACTCTTGCTGGAGGGTGTGCTGAAACATGAGCGTAACCCGTACGTTTCAGCATGAAGATAAATGTGCTGAGGAAACCGGGGGGAAAAGAGTCCAGACTCCTGCCACTGCTGTTCATTCATAGCGAAAGACCTCTGTGTGTGTGTGTGTGTTTGAGAGAGTCTAAATGAGAAGCAGACAGTGACATTGTGTCATGTTCTCCTGCTCAAAGTCACAGATGAGATCTGGAGCGCAGCTGGGCCGCTCTCCTCCACCCAAACCTGCAGTCTTATCAACATCTCTCTCTCTCTGCGATTCATCCTCATCATAATGTTTATTCTCCTTTCATCTACTCCCTGCCCTTCCTGTGCCATTTTCCTTTCATGTGTGTATGTGTGAGTCCACTAATGTTGGCCCAATCTGAGTGTGAGTGCAATTGTGTATAGTCAACATGTACTGTAGGTGTGTTTCATGTGCTCCAGTTGGTTTTTACTTGAGTGTAGGATGCAATGGGCTTCTTTTTTGGTAAAAAAATGCCACTTTTAAGAGAAAATGGGTGGAATTGTTGAATAGAAAGCATTACTTTATTGTAATACATACATAACATAATAATAAAAGGCTTTACCCCACCTTCTCATCCCCCCAAAAAGTTAATTTAATCCTTAATATCTCAACCTAATGTAATTTTAAACTGTTTTGTTTGTCTTTGGAACACAAATAAATATATTGTGAATAAAACCACTTCTTAAAAAGTCTTCATCCAAAACTAAAGGTTCGCCAATAATACATCTCTTGATGTGTGTTATTAGTTTGATAATTTAGCTATTTTTTCTTTCTTCTGAATAATAATTCTAAAAACGATATTATAGATATTTGGACTGCAAGATATTGGAAAAAATATACAATATATACTGTGATAGTGAATATAATTTCACCAGGTGGAAAGAATTTTTCATTTTAGATACATTGGGTTGATTTTTTAGCGGAGTGCATCTACATAAAATATAAAAAAAAACAATCTCAAAAACTGATACATTAGAGCAGTGATACTGTACAAATAAAATACACAGTGCTTTATGATTTTCTGGAAGTATATTCAATATTCAGATACACAAATGTATTAATAAAAATATATATAAAATAACACTGTTTTTATCATATATACCGTTAAAGTCAGAATTATTAGCCCCCCTTTAAATTTTTGTTTTCTTTATTAAATATTTGCCAAATTAGGTTTAACAGAGCAAGGACATTTTCACAGTATGTCTGATAATATTTTTTCTTCTGGAGAAAGTCTTATTTGTTTTATTTCGGCTAGATTAAAGCAGATTTTCATTTTTTTGAAAACCATTTAACCCCTTTAAGTTATTTTTTTGGGCAGCACGGTGGCGCAATCGCCTCACAGCAAGAAGGTCGCTGGTTTGAACCTCAGCTGGGTCAGTTGGCATTTCTGTGTGAAGTTTGCATGGTTTCCCCGCGTTCGTGAGGGTTTTCTCTGGGTGTTCTGGTTTCCCCCACAGTCCAAAGACATGCGGTACAGGTGAATTGAATAAGCTAAAATGGCCGTAGTGTATGTGTGTGAATGTAAGAGTGTATGGGTGTTTCCCGGTGTTATGTTGCAGCTGGAAGGGCATCCGCTGCATAAAAAACATATGCTGGATAAGTTGGCGGTTCATTCCGCTGTGGCGACCCCTGATTAATAAAGGGACTAAGCCGAAAAGAAAATGAATGATTGAATGAGCTATATTTTTTAATAGTCTACAGAACAAACCATCGTTATACACTAACTTACCTAATTACCCTAACCTGCCTAGTTAACCTAATTAACCTAGTCAAGCCTTTTAATGTCACTTTAAGCTGTATAGAAGTGTCTTGAAAAACATCTAGTCAAATATTATTTACTGTCATCATGGCAAAGATAAAAAAAAAATCAGTTATTAGAAATTAGTTATTTAAACTATTATGTTTAGAAATGTGTTGAAAAAATCTTCTCTCCGTTAAACAGAAATTGGGGAAAAAAAATAAACAGGGGAGCTAATAATTCAGGGCGGCTAATAATTCTGACTTCAACTGTATATATACACAAATACAATTATTCTCTCCTAAAGTTAGAAATGTGATTTCTTGTGCCTGAAAACACTCCAAAAAATTACATTTGCTGTTTGTTCAAGCTACTTATTTAAAATGAGCATGACCGTACTTTAAATGCATACTTGAACTGCTCACGCAGTCCCAGCCCCTAAAAACACACATAACATAATAAATGTTTTGGTATCTTTATGGTTAAACATTGCAATGACTTCACAAATCATGAGAGTTTTCAAACGTGCCTCCTTTTGCAATTGTAATACCAGTTCGACATTGCAGATCCTGTGATGTGCCTATTGCGTATGCACATATTGTGATATCGATACTAAACGATATATTGTGCAACCCTAATGGAAATGCACATACTGTACGAACTTTTTCTCAATAGCTAATCATGAACATTAGCATGAACTCATTAACCACATTTTGAAGTTTTAAAATGTAATTGATTCATTTTTAAACTGACTGAATCTCCATGGCTTAAAAAAATTTCTATATTCCTTATACATTTATATTCCTTGCCGTGCTAGCTTGATGAGATGATGAGTCGTTTGAAACGTTTCAGCAGAAATTCTTAGCAGGTAAATGCTTTCAAAGTACAGTTTTGTCAACATTGTCTGAGTTCAAATAAATAAACATGCAACAAATTAACCAGTCAACAAATTAAAATAAATATTGTGACATTAGTGGTATTTCAGTGACTCCATATTTTATTTCATCACTTATATTTTTGTTATAATTTATTATTTTTATACTGTCTTTGTTAACGTACTAACAATATTTGTTGTTTTAGTCATTACTATAAATCAGAGATGCCCAAAGTAGGGCCCACGGGCCAAAGTTGGCGCATTGCAACCTTTGATTTGGCCCTCCAACCCATAGAGGGGGTTGGGGCAATGCCTTTAAATGAGATCGTCATTTCTAATGTGACGTAACTTTTTTTTGTTTGTTTGTTTTATTGCCGACTTACAAAAAAGCAAATTGAAATAAAATTTTTCAAATAAATGTAAATAGTCTGAGTGTTTAAAATGTAAACAATGTAACTTGACAAATAGAGGACTATGCAGAAGACATCGGCGAGCAAATCAAGGCAAAAACTAGTGTAACTCCATTCTGTTATAAATTAGATTTTTTTTGTTTGTTTTTACTGTAATAAGTTAATTTATAAAATGTTCACTTCTATACAGCTTAAAGTGACATTTAAGGGCTTAACTAGGTTAATTAGGTTAACTAGGCAGGTTAGGGTAATTAGGCAAGTTATTGTATAATGATGGTTTGTTCTGTGACTATCGAAAAATAAATTGCTTAAAGGGGCTAATAATTTTGACCTTAAAATGGTTTTTAAAAAATTAAAAACTGCTTTTTTTCTAGCCGAAATAAAACAAATAAAACTTTCTCCAGAAGAAAAAAACATTATCAGACATACTGTGAAAATTTCCTTGCTCTATTAATCATAATTTGGGAAATATTTAAAAAAGAAAAAAAATCAAAGGGGGGCTTTTAATTCTGACTTAAACTGTGCATATATATATATACTGTATACACTGTATTAGTTAATATACAGCAATGCTTTTAGTTATTTTAAATATTATTAAATAAATTAGGACATGACCCATGGCCACTATATTTACCTTCGGCCCACTAGCCTTAATAAAGTTTGGTTTTTGGCCCTTCATAAGAAAATCTGGACACCCCTGCTATAGATTTATAGTTATATTAGAAATATTTTTTAATAACTTGTCTTGTTTGAATTTGATTATCTTTGAAAAAAATATTCTGCATAAATATTGAGAAAAACACAACAAATCGTTAAAGCAGGATAATGCACCAATTAGATTTCACTGTGGACGGAGCTCTGCATTGTTACAAAAATAGAAACCAGTCGACCAACAAAAGGTTTTTTGTTACATCTGGAAAGGATGAACTCGGATTATGATGGAAGACACAGAGTTTGTCACTTTGGGGTTTGGACGCAACAAAGATAGAAGAGCCTATGACTTTATGTGTGTAGAAATGACGCACAAAATGCAGCCTAAGCCCAAACAAACACAGCATTTCACGGCAAATCTTTGCAGAACAGTCCAATTTCACACACAGGCTGCGCCAGCATTGCCTGCAGGCCACTGTCTAGCAGACTAGATGAGAAGCAGAGAAAAAGTGCGCGCATGTGTTTGGCTAATGGCAGGCATATGGTGTCCTGTGTGTACAGTACATGTGACCTGATGACAGAAAACATAGAAGTGTGTGTCTGTGCGCTGTCATATCAGGAGCGTTAACGTGTGCTGAATGCATATGTGTGTGTGATTGTGTAGTCATCCGAAGGGGTCGGCCTCCTCCGTCAAAATTCAATGTACTCCATTAAAACACGAAAGGTTCCTGTCATCACTTTCGTACACACTGCAACAAGAACAAGCTGTCTGAGCCCGAGCAGATACTGATGGAGCTTTCACAGACGGAGGAGCCAACGCTTTCTTTCTCAA
Organism: Danio kyathit; assembly: GCA_903798195.1. Taxonomy (NCBI): domain Eukaryota; kingdom Metazoa; phylum Chordata; class Actinopteri; order Cypriniformes; family Danionidae; genus Danio; species Danio kyathit. Next base: position 27,234,940 of record LR812526.1, read on the forward strand.
TGCAGGCAGAGTCTGAACGCAGAACCGAGTGACACTTTTTTCCTGATGGAAAATATGTACAGTGCTTGAGTCTTATGTCATCTTTTTCTTGTGCTTTCGTTCTCTATTTTTGGCACTCATCATCACAAGGCCCACAAGCTCTGTAATATACAGTCATGTGTGTTTATGCTGATCCATGTAGATGAAAATGCTGAGGGACATTTTTTTTTTGCATATGCAGACACATTCACATATATTCATGGTTTGCATATGCACAGACATTTGTGATTTGATTAAAGGGATAGTTCACCTAAACAAATTTTTTAGTAGAAATTGTTTTCACAAAAAATACATTCACTCATTCATTTTCCTTGACTTAGTCCCTTATTTTTCATTGGTCGCCACAGTGGAATGAACCGTCAACTATTCCAGCACATGTTTTACGCAGCGGATGCCCTGTACTGAGAAACGCCCATACACTCTTTAAACACTCTTAAAACTACGGCCAATTTAATTCATCCAATTCACCTATAGTGCATGTCTTTGGACTGTGGGGGAAACCAGAGCACCTGTCAGAAACCAACGCGAATGGGGAGAACATGCAAACTCCACACAGAAATACCAACTGGCCCAGCCAGGAGTCGAACCAGCAACCATCTTGCTGTGAGGCGAGAGTGCTAACCACTGAGCCACTGTGCCACCCACAAAAAATAAATTTTAATATAATAAAATTGTAATAATTACTTCTTTTATAAACTAAACAATTCAATGAATAATTAATTAATTAAATAATTAAATATGTAAGGTTTTTTTAAGAGCAGTTTATGGGGGAAAATATATCAGAGAAAATGAATTATTTTTAAATGTAATAACATAAAATACATTTCTGAAATAAAAGATAATATGTAACTTTTTTTAAAGGGGAAATTTTGTCTAATAATGTAATGTTAAATAATTTTGTTGAACCCAAAAAGAGAAATCAGGACCCAGTAAGAATTACATCTTTAATCAGGGTGTCCGCGGGTCTTAAAAAGTATTAAAAGTGAGAAAATGAGAAAATTAAGGCCCTTAAAAGGTATTAAAAAGTCTTAATCTCATTTTTATGAGGTCTTAATTTTTGTTCATGCGTTGTCCAAAATGTTTGGCTCCAAATATTAACAACGGTGTGCTCGATCTACGCGATTAGTTTGGCCTAAGATGTGTCCGGCCAAGCTCCTCTGTCCGGGTGATGTCACATAATTTGCGACGCTCTCCACATGTAGCAAAACCATAGAGCGAAACAGACGGCAAAATGGGAAATGTAAGTTTGCGTACTCCTGGTGGGAGAAAGACGAGTTTAAAGGGCCACGAAACCCCCTGTCTCAGCAGGGTGTTTTCACACCTCTGTTTTGAAAAAAGTCAGGAAAGTTGGGCGTGTCCAGCTCTGGGAGTGTGGGAGTGTCGGGGGAGGGAAAGAGGATAAGATTTTGCATAGAAGGGAGTTAACATTTGGGCACGCGCTAAGTTTGACAGGAAAAACAAACACACAGAGGCTGATTTGATACGGCGAATAAGAGAAAAAAATCCTCCGCATTTCTCTGTAACTTATGTACTCTGTAGGTAGCGTCAGAAAGCCGTGTGTGTATAGACTATCCTGTCACAAATTGCAGCGAAAATCCTGCACGACGGGAATAGTTTGTGTTTACATGTTTACACTCGGAGAGCAGCATTTAAACAAAGGGCAGTCCACTGCAAACACTTACCAAATCTGTAGACAGACAATCAAACTGGAGCTGTGTCTTTTTATTAAAAGTAGACGAGCGGCAAATCCGGATTTCCCCATTTCCAGATGTGAAAAGCTCTCAGGTAAAAATGTTCCTTACAAACGCGTTTCTGTCGCGTGTCGCGTGCACTGTAATCCACACGTGAGTCCAGCTGCTCTCTCATAAAGGGAAAATGAAAACAAAACCTTCGTTGCAACACACTAATAACACCTACGACTCTTGTCTTGAAATTCTTGTACTTTCACTTGTTTTGGCAACACAACGTGGCGTCTCTCTGCCGTCTGAACAGTGTAAACTGGTAAACAGTCTCCGGAGCTATCATGCATATTAATTAAGTTTCACGTCATACACAATAGAGCGCGCTGATTGGTTTGAAGCACGTCTTTCTCATGAATTAATACTGCACCCTCAGATACGTCAGAACGTCCTAGAAAAGACAGACAGCCACTCTCCGGCTGGATTTACACCTAAGTATCTCATGGCCGTGACGCAGCTTCAAAAATTAGTTTCAAACCGGAAGAACAAATTTGCTCAAAATAACGCAAAAACAACCAATTTTCACTTTTTAGTGCAATATATGTGTCCTAATAGTGTTTATAGCAGCGTGGGACACATATATGACTGTCAACAGCTCAAAAAATGTGTTTTGGTGTTTCGTGACCCTTTAAACAGTGGCTGAAGCCTGTCGCTGAAAACAACCGCGTAATTTATTCTTTCAAGCTTTGTTTCTTCTGAGCTTATCGGAGTTCTGTTGCATGGTTGTGCTCCTTTGATTTATTTAACTACAACTGTTTATTAACAATTGTTTATTAAGTTAAAGGTTTGTTACTGATTAGAACTTGAAGTGGCAATGAGGTCTTTAAAGCTAGTCTTAAAAAGGTATTGAAAATATACTTTGTTAATAAAATAAAACTCTAAACAGCTAAAATAACATTTTATTAATTGAAATCCCAATTCTTTTTAATTTTATTTTATATTAAACTTCAAAAACTGATCTGGTCCCATATGTGAGTAATGCCGAATTCAGACTGCACGATTTTCAAAGAAGTCATGGCACAGATGTTTTCACATTGCTTGACTATCTGGGCTAGCGTTTCATCGCTGCTGTGTTTACAGGGGGTTACCCACTGCATTACTTTACAATCGGAAGAATCGCCGACAACTTTGTCTTGGTCCACAAACTACGTCTCACAACCAAACACATGCGAGAAGTGACATGAAAACAACGCAAGTTCACGTAGTTTATCTTTTGTTATTAACCACATAATGAGAAAGAAGTCTTTAGTAGAAAATTTACTTATTTTGCTCACCTGGGTTTTGAAGGGAATTAGCAATTTCTCAAACTTTTTTCTTTTTTCGACTGGGTTGTGATATTGCTCAGATGACAAATCAAACAGACACTGGTGCTGCTGCCAAATTTACATTAGTTTTTCCTCCATTTCTTTGGTCCAAATAGACTGAAAATGAGTGCTTTTAACTTGTCCCCCAACCTCCCGCTGGCCTGCAGACACCCATACTAGTGGTGCTGCTCTCTCATTGGCTGTAGGTAATTGTTGATGTTATTTTCAATCAGAACACATTTCACACAGCATGATTTTGAATCACGGACAGCTTCAGATATTTAGCATGCCAAATATCTGATGGGCATTTGCAACTCAATGGCAATTCTCTCAGATTGCGCCTTTGATAGTTCAGTGTGTGTTCACAGTGTGTGTGATTGTTACTCATGTGAACGAGCACCGATTTACCTTTTATTTCAGCCATTTGTCTGAGATTTCTTAAAACCTGTCAGCGAGTCCAAATCGGGGCTAAAATCATGCAGTCTGAACTCTGCATAAGAGGCCCCCAAATTTACCTTAAGGCTTTGTCAGCGATATATCAAAACCTGTAAAACACTACCTTCAGTGTCAGACTTCACTGTCTGAGATGTCAATAAATCTACCAAATCATATTCTCCTTTAAATCTAATAATGTCAACCACAATGCTTAGAATTACATACTGTATATAGTAAATCATTTTTTAAAGCATGAAAACCATTGTGACTATGAAAAGTCCTGACAAATATAGCTTCAAAGTTCTCTCTGTGTGTGTGTGTGTGTATGAGGTGCAGCCCAGCTCTCCTTCAGATCATCAGAATACATCATGTCAGCTCTTTCGCTCTCCTCCACACCCATCCGCACGGGTAGCTTGGCAGAGCGGAGTGTGAATTAGAAGCAGATGAAGATTAACAGTCACAGTCACAGCCAGTGTTTCGGCAGGAATTAGAGCATTTTTACTCTCTCATAGACCTGCATACATTACACACCAGAGAATTTTCCATCATTGACCAACTTTTTGTAGCAGTGACGGAAAAAATTCAAAAGGCTGTCCATCATTTTGACAGATTACACTACAGTAAGTGCCACCCCCACAGTGCTTTTTGTTTTTAGAGCTGTTCATATAGTGATTAAAAAGTTACGGCACATGATAATGCAAATTGAATCTTAAATTATCTTATCAGAGGCCACACTGTAAGTGAATGGTTTGATGGAATGGTGAAAGGGTTGCTTTGGGGGTATAAACTGCTCTGCTCTGCATCAGTCTCAGATTAGGACACTAGTTTTTTGCATTTTGATTTTGACGGTTTATAACGTTTGCAATACTACGTGCATGAGGCTCTGACGAGTAGGCATGGGCCTGTATAAGATTCTGACTGTATGATAATCTTGGATAAAAATTATCAAGGTTTCACGGTATTGTGATTACTGCTCTAATATATGCTCTTTTTAAATGTCTTAGTAAAAAGCAAAAACTTATTTCCCCTTTGAACACAATATATTTTATTTTAAGAAACTTTTAAAATGTTTTGGAACAGTAGCTAAACATGTCAGGCTACATAATTCAAATGAATCATTGACTTCTACTGTCTTAATTATTTTCAAAATCACAGATTTCTTTACAATTTAAAATGGCGTCTTTGGATATCGTTTCTGCTGGAGATACTGTTGTCTTTAAAAACATTTTTAAAAATCATACATATACCATAGGAATGGCAGGCACAAAATTTGGCGGTTTTAAAACCTTGACTTTTCCAAATCGTGGAATACCTTGATAAAGGTTATCGTCCCGTGCCTACTGGCAGATTTTCATTTTAAGCAGCTTGAAATGTTCTGTCATCTTTGGCTGCACAAATAAGAGTAAGATTTGATCATTTCATACTGCAAGGTTTTACTTTTATTTGCATATAATTAATGTAAGGACACGTGTCCATCAAAGTGTTTTTGCAAGGCTGAAAAAGCTAGCACTGTTCCATAAACAGTGACTCAAACTGACTCATCTGTCAGCTCTTTTTTTTCCAACTGTCGGAGCAGTTAAAAAGTGAGCACTCAAGTGCTTTGATAAAATGATGCTTGGCTCCTTGCCATGCTGCTGGCATTTAAAAAAAAAACAGCGCGCTCAGTGAAAACTCAAAGGAAAAAAAACGCTTCCCAAAGGGAAAAAAACGCTTCGTTGGACACGCACCCTAACAACAGAGCATTGTGTGTATGTAAAATAAAGAAAACATGCAGTGCTTTTCATTGTGTTTGGTTTTGTTAGTGTATTATTAATGTATTTATTTTATTCATTCATTTATTCATATTCTTTTCGGCTTAGTCCCTTTATAAATCTTGGGTCGCCACAGCGGAATGAACCGCAAACTTATCCAGTACGTGTTTTAACGCTGCGGATAAAAGCCGCTTCCAGCTGCAACTTAACACTGGGAAACACCTATACACTCTTGCATTCACACACATACACTACGGCCAATTTAGCTTATTCAATTCACCTATAGCACGTCTTTGGACTGTGAGGGAGACCGGAGCACCCGGAGGAAACCCACGCCCCATGCTAGAAAAACAAGCAAACTCCACACAGAAATGCCAACTGACCCAGCTGGTTCTCGAACCAGCGACCTTCTTGCTGTAAGGTGATTGTGCTACCCACCCCGCCACCATGACGCCTGTATTTATTTTAATGTTATTTAAATTATTGGTTATTATTTTATTATCATTGGCATGGTTAATAATTATAAATATATATTTTTAATTATTTTGTTCACTTTATATAAATTTTAGTATTTTTTGTCATCTTTTTTTGTCAAAATCACAGAAGCGGTGCAGGTGTCATTATGATTTTTTATTGTTTAATCAGCTGTGCACATGTAAAATTACACCCATGAAAAGGTTTCTAATGGGTCAATCTCACTTATCCATTATCATTTAAATTAATTCTAATTTAACATTATAATATCGCTGAAAACTGTTGATGGGTCACTGTTTATCTAATCAAAATTTGTGAAAAAAAACAGACATTAGGTCTTCATGGCATTATAAAAATTATAGTATAATAGATTATGATGGAAAACACAAACCAATATAAATAAACAAAAACACAGACAGACGGAGAGTGCTTCCGCTTCTCCGTCTGGCTGGATCCTTATCTTTCTTTTGTGCATGAGACGGAGAGAGAGGAAAATGGAAAGAGGGATAAGACCAACATAGACAGACAGACAGACGACAGGATGAACTCAAGGAAAAGAGACAGAGAGAGCCATGGGATGGAGCCAACAGAAACGCACGCAAACACACACACACACACACACACACACACACACACACACACACACACACACACACACACACACACACACACACACACACACACACACACACACACAGAGCTCCTCTGACTATATGCTGGTCTTAATTACTGTAGAAAGTGGGAGCTCTTTCTCTCTGTGTTTCTGCCTTCTTTCACAGTGTCTCTTTCTCTCTTGGCCATGCGCAAGTCTCTAAACTGAAGGAGACATTTATTACTTGACAAGAATGTTCCACAGGTGAGGGCAAGGCCAGTTTGTAAATGAGCCACTGGGCAACTGCGAAGCGAAAGCTGCCAAACTGCAGGAATCACGGCTATAGTTGCCTTCATTTATGTCTCGTTTCATTTTAGTCTTCATTAACCTGTCACAGTGTTGTTTTGTGTTTATTTGTAGCTTTTTTGTAGGATTAGAGGCCTCTGTTTACATCATTTAAAGAGAAAGTTCACCCAAATAAAAAAGACCGGCCTTTGACTTGTTCTAAACCTATAGTTTTTATGAGTTTCTTTCTCCTACTTTCTCCTACCTATGAGTTTCTTTCTCCTACGCATTCACTACTTTATATATATATAGTCCTGTCTCTGTAATTCTGTTGCACTATAGAAGCTCTGTCACGAAAACAAATTTCTTGTATGTGTGAACATACCTGGCAATAAAGCTCTTTCTGATTCTGATCTCCTGTTGAACACAAAAGAAGATCATTTTACTTAGAAAAAGTAAATGAAAAACATCTTTCAACTATGGAAGTCAATGGGGGTATCGGGAACAGTTTGAGCATTTTTCAAAATAACTTATTTTGCATTTATCAGTAGAAAGACATTTATATAGGTTTGGAACAGGTTATAGGTAGGCCCACACGGAATCTGCGCGCGCAGAATTCCACAGATTTTCCGCAGATTTCTGCAGATTTTTAGCCCATCATTAATTCTGTTTGTTTACTTGAGTAAATGTGTGTAAATCTGAATTTATTCAGTTTTTAAATTACACATATTTCACATATTAAGGTTTTAGTTATGAGACTCCCAAAATAATTCAGCAGAAATCCGCAGATTTTTACCAAAATTCTCTGCAGAAATTGCAAAAAACGCCCGCAGATTCCGTCTGGCCCTAGTTATAGGTCACAGCAGCAGAAGACCACACCGGGTGCCACTCCTGTCAGCTAAAAACAGGAAACTGAAGCTACAATTTGCACAGGCTCACCAATATTGGACAATAGAAGAAAAACATTGCCTGGTCTGATGAGTCTCAATTTCTGCTGCAACATTCGGATGGTAGGATCAGAATTTAGCATCAACAACATGAAAGCAAGGACCCATCCTGCCTTGTATCAATGGTTCAGGCTGGTGATGGTGGTGTAATGCTGTGGGGGATATTTTCTTGGCACGCTTTGTGCCCATTAGTACCAATTGAGCATTGTGTCAATGCCACAGCCTACCTGAGTATTGTTGCTGATCATGTCCACTTTTTATTTGACCACAGTGTACCCATCTTCTGATGGCTACTTCCAGCAGGATAACACGCCATGTCATAAAGCGCGAATCTCAGACTGGTTTCTTGAACATGACAATGAGTTCACACAGATTCGCATCATGGATGTGCAGCTGACAAATCTGCAGCAACTGCGTAATGCTATCATGTCAATATAGACCTAAATCTCTGAGGAATATTTCCAGTACCTTGTTGAATTTATGCCACAAAGGATTAAGGCAGTTCTGAAGGCAAAAGGGGGTCCGACTCGGTACTAGTAAGGTGGACCTAATAAAGTTACAAGTGAGTGTATATATACAATTGAAGTCAGACAGTCACAGTATGTCTGATAATATTTTTTCTTCTGGAGAAAGTCTTATTTGTTTTATTTCGGCAAGAATAAAAGCAGTTTTAATTTTTTTAAAAACCATTTTAAGGTCAAAATTATCAGCCCTTTTAAGCTATATATTTTTTTCGATAGTCTACAGAACAAACCATCATTATACAATAACTGGCCTAATTACCCTAACCTGCCTAGTTAACCTAATTAACCCAGTTAAGCCTTTAAATGTCACTTTAAGCTGTAAAGAAGTGTCTTGAAAAATATCTAGTAAAATACTATTTACTGTCATCACGGCAAAGATAAAACAAATCAGTTATTAGAAATGAGTTATTAAAACTATTATGTTTAGAAATGTGTTGAAAAAATCTTCTCTCTGTTAAACAGAAATTGGGAGAAAAATAAACAGGGGGGCTAATAATTCTGACTTCAACTGTATTTATATTTATTATATATTACTGATCTGTCCTTTTAACATATAATGTTTTTTTTTTTTTTTTTTTTTTTTTAAAGAAAATAACACTTTTAAAAATTCAATGTTTTTCCTATTTAAAAGAATCCTAAAAGAAAATGTATCAAGGTTTCCACAAAAATATTAATAGCACAAGCTATTTAAGCTTTTAGGGAAACGTGTTTTTTAGCAGCAAAAAAAAAATTCAGAATGACAACATGACACTGAAGACTGGAATAAGGGAGATAAACGTTTTAAAAATCTTACCATACACAACTTTTTATATGTATAATTATATGTAATTTTGACCTGTTCTTTTAAAGTTAAATAGATGCGGTTGCCCTATAAATTAACTTTTCGTGTGTGTCTGTAATTCTAGTTGAACTTTTATAGGTGTTTTCCAGCATAAATTAACAGCTTTCATATCATCTGAATGATGTTTAGTTGTGGGCAGTCCAATAGCTGAGAGCTGATTTCATTTGTCTTGTATATTTACAGCTGTAGTTGTTTTGCCCTGAACATTTTATTGATGTTTTGTGTGCGTTTGTAGTTGTGTGTGCATGTTTTTATGGTTGTTTGTGTGTTTGTTTGCCCTCCAGTAGTAGCAGGCGTTTGGCAACCCCTTGGTCTTTTGCTGAAATTACAGCAACATTTGGTTTACCTCATTCTCTATCTGTGTGTGTTTCATTTGTGCCTCTGTGCTTTCGAAAACAAACATTTTATTATTTCGTTAGACCTTTTAATAATGTGCAGGATTAGGGAAACAGATCTGGGGTTTGGTTTTTCTTAGTATGGACTAAAAATAAAAGTAGTTTTTTTGTCTTTGTGGATTGGATGGGCCAGCAACCAATGACAAATATTATTGCGTTTCAGCTTCTGCCCAGCTAACTAAAGCCTTGGAAACCAAAAACTATTTTTAACAGCAGTCACACACATATAGAAGTTGTCATACAAACTGTTGTAAACTAACATGATCATTTTTGATAGACAGACAGACAGACAGACAGACAGAGAGACAGACAGACAGACAGACAGACAGACAGACAGAACAACAGAGCATTCACACAAACATACACTAAAAAAATTCTTGCTGCCTTTTTTTGTTGAATCAAATTAACTTTTTAAATAATCTTACATCTTTTCATCTTTTTTTCATCAATCAAACTGACTACAATATTAATTTTAGCTTTGAAAAGCATACAAAATGCAGTTGAAACCTGATTAACTTAATAAATTAAGTTATAGCAACATAAAAACATTTGTTGTTTTGACTTTTTGCCATTACATTTTTTTTAAGTGCACACATGCACAGACACACAAACACACCACCTGTGCTCTTTTAGTTTTGTGGCATACTGCAGATTTGGTTGGTTTAATTTATGAGTAACCTTCAGAAAAGTTCAAAGCACTGCTGATGTCGATGAAACAGCAGAGAGAGGGAACATTTTGCACCAAATTTTAACCATTGAAACCAAACCCAAAATATATATATATACAGTTTAAACCCACTCCATAGCAACACACACATACACACTCAAAACTCGATTCATTTCACATGATCGCCGGGAAACCAGAGTCTTTATTAAAGTTGACTTGTAATTAAAATTATGATTTCACCATTTTAAAATAGCCGGTTTGTAGAATAAACAAAATCTATATATTTATTATTATTATTTTGATAATAGTTATTTAGCAATCATTTAGTGAGTATTTAAGTCAGGAATAGTTAAATAAATATGAAAACCACCAGCAGTTGGCAGCAAGTCTGTCTAAATGAGTGAATCATTGAATCATTCACATCCTGCTGATTTATTAGGAAACAAAGCAAGTAACTGTGCAATGTATTATTAAAGCTCCAAATGAAAACTGTCGCTGGTGAACTACAGATGCTGCTAAGAACTACAAATCCCTTCAGGCCATGTCACACACATCAGATGCTGATCATGGCTGATGACACACACACAACTGAGAATTGTAATCACTGGTCATTCAGACTATGGCTGTTTCTCAATTCCAAGAACACAGAGAGCGGACTCGTGTTCTTGTGAAGACCGGTCTTGCCAAGTTAGAAGGGCGAACTCGGGAGACCGCGAGAACACAGAAGGCATCCTGGGTCTTCCTGATGGTCACATGACCTTCACACGTTTTTAATGGAAAATTATTTAAACATTACAGCATTCATACAACGATTTATTGTTTTCCTCTTTTCACAATATATACTATGCATAAAGACCTTACAAATAAATGTTGCAGAATACAAATAAAACTAATTTTAATACAAATTTCAGCAAATAAACACCCTTAATGTGCTTATGTCTTTATTGAGATTTTTGTGTCAATGTTTACTTTCACAGTCTCATTTAGGGAAACTCCTGAGACAAGTTATACCTCTCAACTTTAATAATAAATCTGTATACAATGCTGCACTTCCCACCTCCTTCATTCAACCCTAATGACTTCTGAGACTTCTCGAGCGAGTTTTGCTCTCAAGTCTGCATTGATGGTTTTGCCTGTTTGTATTTTTGATCATTGCCTTATTATTGGTGTTCCTGTTTTGACGCCTAATACAACCTTATGCCTGTTTTTTGGCCACGTTTTTGGATTGCCCTTTTTGTACCAGAAACGTTTGTTTGTCCCTGTTTGCTTTAAATATAATCTCATAATACCTGCACTTGGATCTTCGTCTCTGTTGTTCCTCGCTTTGTTCCCGCATGTGACCGAAAACTAGATTTATTTAAAGACAGATTCATTCAAAACATTGCAGTGCTGCTCTAAGACGCATGTTTCAATCTTTTTTTTTTTTTTTTTTTTTTGGTCTAAACAGAAAAATGAACAAACATGACTTATCATTTCCATTTTGAAAAGGACTACTTAAATTAAAAATCTAAGCTTTGTCCAAACTTTAAGTAGAAATAGTACTAGTAATGATCATTTTACCAAATGCACTTCTACTCAATGTTATCTTCAAAACCTCTGAACAGTCACACATTTATTCATTCTTGAGGAAAATAGTGCCGTTAATATGTATAGTATCAATCTTCTTAATAAAGTTTGATAACTAGTGATGGAGCAGGTGACGAAGAATATCATTTAGTGGTGGCGTTAAAGGTTAGTTCTGCTGGAGCAGCTGTGAGCAGTAAATCCAGCGGTGATTTAATTCAACGAGTCGTCCCTTTCCTGCTCTGGACAAAACTGCCTCCCATCACATTAGAGCGGCTCCGAGGCCTCATGGGAAAGCATACAATGGAGCTCTTTTATTTGGCTCGCAACTACTATTGCTTCTCACTCTCTTTTTTTTTCCTCTCTGATTTTCTTCATAAATTTGAGTGGGGCAGGAGAGGATTTGTGCTGGGTGAAGCTGGTTAAAGTCTCCTGTTTCTGTAATAGATGGTGCTGATTAAGTCTTTAGGGGAGCAGTCAGACTCTTTTACAGCTGCGGGAGGTGAGTTAAAGAAGGGAAATGTGTATGTGTGTGAGAGGATGTGAAACTGGATCATGTAGCAAATTATAGATACAAGGCATCACTGGCCTAAAGCAATATTGTAGCAACTGTAATTCAGCTTTATATCTCTGTATTTCCTTTTTTTATGATTGGATTTTTTATTTTTTTATTAGTTTAAATTTTTTCTATCCTGCGCGCTAGGGCTGCACGTCATTGGCAATCTGATATTGTAGTTTTTTTTTTGCAATAAATATAACGATATAAATACAGTTTCACAATATAGTTGAATAGTTCTATTTGACAGTTTTATAGGGTGTCAAACAGTATTCGGGTACAGAAATTGAGGAAATCACACTGCAAAAATGCTTTTCTTATTAATTTCTAGTTTAAATATCTAAAAAAAATTGATAAAGTAAAAATATTAGTTTGTTTGAAAAGTCAGATGAAATAGGGCAAAATTAAGAGTTTTTTCTTAGTGGGGTAAGTAAAATAATCTTGTTTTATTTGGACTAGATACAAAGACAAAAATTATGAAAAACATTTTTTCTTTGCATAAATCGTATAAATTCTTTACAAATGCATAACTATAGTGATTAAATACAGTTCTGTAGCTACTGGTCAACTACAATCCATACTCATCATTGAAACGATATATTGTGCAGCCCTGCTGTGCACTATTGTCCAGTGAAACAATGTTTATTTTAAAGCTTATGCAAGCTATGGTTATAATGATTGTAACCATAGTATATGACATTCAATGTAACATTATAATCTAAAGTCAAAAATAATGCATTTTAACATCTAAGTGAACTGGAAATTGCACAGACTTTTATCTCAGTATGTTGATGTACTTTCAGTTGAATGGAATATTGAGTAGGGGGCGGGGATATATTTGCATACCATTCCCTCATAGCAAACGAACAGTAAGAGGGGCGTGGTTAATAATATCATGACTGAATCTGTCAAACTGACATCAACAGAGATGGACTGCCACTCCTAACGCAGAAGCAAATGGTCAGCCTTTATTGAAGATTATCAAAACAAAAACAAAAAATTTCAGGAGATTAACTTGGATGGACTGATTGTTGACATAAAGAATAACAATGTGTGATAGCAACATGAACAATGTAAATGTATTTTTTAAATGTATGTTTTTATTTAACATTGTGCGTTTATGAAGTGTGCTAGAGCTGTCATGACCACAATATTGCAATACCACACTATTGTCAAGCCAACCGCAAAGGAAAGAGACTTCCACTTTGCATATGATAGGTAATGTATTTTACAAATGTCGGTCAGAGAAAAAAAATTCTGAAAAGACATACAGTACATAGTAAAGTAAAGTTTAATAGGATTCTTTTATGTTTTGCTCTGACTGACTGCAAAAATCATGGCTGTAACATCTCAGCTCAAACATTTCTCAAAATTGGACTTTCAATCAAAATGTGAATAAATAATGGACGACCAATGCTGGAGCTAAGGGGCTTGCTTCAAAGGACGGGACAAAAGAAAACTCGATCATTTCAAATTAATTCAAGTCATTTCAAGCCTTCATTTACAAATAAAGGTAAGACCAGTGTGCAAATCCTGTGTGTGTGTGTGTGTGTGTGTGTGTGTGTGTGTGTGTGTGTGTGTGTGTGTGTGTGTGTGTGTGTGTGTGTGTGTGTGTGTGTGTGTGTGTGTGTGTGTGAGAGAGAGAGAGAGAGAGAGAGAGAACATCTGCCATGGTACTGTGTTGCTTGTTATAGGCTGTCTGTAGCGTCCACCTTGGTGTATTTTTTGGGAGGCATATTGAATCGCTACACATTTTATATTCTTTCTTGGCCCAATATGTACCTACTATGTATAAAGATTGCTGATATGATATATGAAACACAATTTAGTTGGCAAATATATTGGGTGCATATATTTGTAAATCTGACCTTTTAAAAAAGTCAGTGCCTCACCAGCCACAAACCTCACCGCATGTCATTATTTGCAGGGGTATCTGGCACTAATACCGATTATGGAGCTAATAAGCATCTAGATTTCCTCACCTCAACAGCCCTAAAGTGTGCTTCACACAGGTGAGTGGGTATGACAAACCACCTGTATAAACATTCTTCTCTCTATAAAAAAACACTCCCCCCTCCTTACTCTAGCACTTAATTCTCTGAGCATAAACAGTTCCTTTGTATACTGTAATTAGCACTCCTTGTGTGTATTGCCTCTTGTTGAATCGCTGAATGCCTCCTCAATTGTAAGTCACTTTGGACAAAAGCGTCTGCCAAATGTAAATATTCATTTCACACTGACTTTAAATCAAAAGTTAATATTTTGATTACCCATTACACTAGTTACTGTAAAGTTACCATAAGGTTTCTAAAATGACTCGGTTCCTAGTTTAAGCCTGGAGCATATAAAAAGTGTGTTTTTCCAGTTTTTTTTTTTTGTAGTCCAGCTTTGGATGGTGAGTCTGACACAGATTCACACGCTGCCTCAGAGCGGCCTCTGTGTGACCCTTTGGCTATCAGTTGTGTAGATCTCTCTGTGCTACTGTCTGCTTTGGCTCTGCCCCAGGTCATTTAACCTTTCCTCTCCCTCTCGTTCACTCTTATCTTGAAACACAGCGCCTTTCATTCACTCAACAACTGTGTGAACATATGTGTTCAAGCAGAAAATCTGTCTGTGAAAATTTACACACACACACACACACACACACACACACACACACACACACACACACACACACATATATATATACAGGGAGTGCAGAATTATTAGGCAAGTTGTATTTTTGAGGATTAATTTTATTATTGAACAACAACCATGTTCAAAACCATTCAAAGCTGAATATTTTTGGAAGTAGTTTTTAGTTTGTTTTTAGTTTTAGTTTTCACAAACATGCATTTCTGGCATTCAAAAACAAAACAAAAACAAATCAGTGACCAATATAGCCACCTTTCTTTGCAAGGACACTCAAAAGCCTGCCATCCATGGATTCTGTCAGTGTTTTGATCTGTTCACCATCAACATTGCGTGCAGCAGCAACCACAGCCTCCCAGACACTGTTCAGAGAGGTGTACTGTTTTCCCTCCTTGTAAATCTCACATTTGATGATGGACCACAGGTTCTCTATGGGGTTCAGTCAGGTGAACAAGGACGCCATGTCATTAGTTTTTCTTCTTTTAGACCCTTTCTTGCCAGCCACGCTGTGGGGTACTTGGGGATGCGTGTGATGGAGCATTGTCCTGCATGAAAATCATGTTTTTCTTAAAGGATGCAGACTTCTTCCTGTACCACTGCTTGAAGAAGGTGTCTTCCAGAAACTGGCGGTAGGACTGGGAGTTGAGCTTGACTCCATCCTCAACCCAAAAAGGCCCCACAAGCTCATCTTTGATGATACCAGCCCAAACCTCCTCCTCCACCTTGCTGGCGTCTGAGTCGGACTGGAGCTCTCTGCCCTTTACCGATCCAGCCACGGGCCCATCAAGACTCACTCTCATTTCATCAGTCCATAAAACCTTAGAAAAATCAGTCTTGAGATATTTCTTGGTCCAGTCTTGACGTTACAGCTTGTGTGTCTTGTTCAGTGGTGGTCGTTTTTCAGCCTTTCTTACCTTGGCCATGTCTCTGAGTATTGCAGACCTTGTGCTTTTGGGCACTCCAGTGATGTTGCAGCTCAGAAATATGGCAAAACTGGTGGCAAGTGGCATCTTGGCAGCTGCACGCTTGACTTTTTTCAGTTCATGGTTCAGTTCTCAGTTTATTTTGCGCCTTGGTTTTTCCACACGCTTCTTGCGACCCTGTTGACTATTTTGAATGAAACGCTTGATTGTTCGATGATCACAGTTCAGAAGCTTGGCAATTTTAAGAGTGCTGCATCCCCCTGCAAGATATCTCACTACTTTTGACATTTCGGAGCCTGTCAAGTCCTTCCTTTGACCCATTTTGCGAAAGGAAAGGAAGTTGCCTAATAATTAAGCACACCTGATATAGGGTGTTGATGTCATTAGACCACACCCCTTCTCATTACAGAGATGAAATTGATCAAAAACAATGAAAACTGTTTGAATGCATATGCACCTGTTCTGACATTAAATAGGTTTGCACGGGACATTTTTGTACTGATCAGTGGCGTAGATTTAGCATGGACAAAGGGGACGCATGCCCACCAATACTCACCAACTATTGAAATGTCCCCACCAATAATTTAATTCACTTAAAAAAAAATCGCTCTGTCAATATTAACCTAGACATGCAGAAAAGGTTAAATCCCCTTGAGTCGCACCGCCCCCAAACACATATGAACATTGTGATTGGCTGTTTCTTTACCTGCTGTCACATGAGAGGCTGTAGCTGCATTCAGATGTAACAGCGGCAAAACTACACAGGTGAATTTCCAGTGCAGTGCATCCAATTGAGGATGGTGGCAGCAAAAAATGTGGACATAAGAAGCTTTTTTTAACGAAAAGTGTGAGTCACATAAATGCAAGTTCGCTACTGAATGAGTTCATCATGAAAATGTCGTTAATGCTCGTGTTTTTCCCCAGCTTTAATGCACAGTCTATAGTTATAGCAGACTGATATAGTC
The DNA here is from genome assembly GCA_903798195.1 of Danio kyathit. Taxonomy (NCBI): domain Eukaryota; kingdom Metazoa; phylum Chordata; class Actinopteri; order Cypriniformes; family Danionidae; genus Danio; species Danio kyathit. Next base: position 27,251,571 of record LR812526.1, read on the forward strand.
TGTGAATAATATGCCCTGACAACAAACTGCAGAATAAACAGCTACATGCAGAAGTATATGATCGCTGTCAGTTCTCCTAATCTCTCTGAGTAGTATGTCTAATTTCGGTTGTAACAATTTGTCAGAAAACTACAGCCTGTGCTCTATCTTTTATTAATAATAGGGTTCACCACAGCGGAATAAACCGCCAACTATTCCAGCATATGTTTTAAGCAGTGGATTCCCTTCGAGCTGCAAACCAGTACTGGGAAACACCCATACACTATCACATTCACTCATAAACTATGGCCTATTTTGTTTACCCAATTCATCCAATACCCAATTTGTATTCCGCATGTCTTTGTACTTTGGGGAAAACCGGAGCACCCAGAGGAAACCTACGCGAACACGCGGTGAACATGCAAATCCACACAGAAATGCCAACTGGCCCAGCTGGGACTCAAACACCTTCTCACTGTTAGGTGACAGTGCTAACCACTGAACTACCGTGCTGCCTAGCAAGTACACTTGAACACAATTATTATTAAGTACGAAAGAGCGTGCCTCATGAGTGCCTACATCAGTTTGTACATCTGACTAAGCTTGGTTTTTCCCAAACCTTATGGCCCAGTCACTTCTAATGAACTCTTGGCTTTTTGAAATTAATATGAGAATTGAAACAGGCACTGGACTTGGCACTCAGACAGTTAAAGTCATGGTTTTTCATTAAAATGTTTGACAGACATTTCACAATAAACCTGTACCTGTCAGAAGCACTTAAGGTAGAAGGAATGTGTTTTTGTTTATGAGTTGAGCTCCCATCTTGAAGTCTCTTGTTTCATTCAGTAACAGATGAGAGGCTCCTGGTAAAAGCTGCCGTTTTTTTTTTTTGCTATCTTCTTAGTGTGTATGTATGTTATGCGATGTGCAGCCTGGACACAAGTTAACCACTTTTGTATCCCGATGTGTGTACATAATATGGCAGGAGAACTTTAATATTCATTATATGTGTGTGTGTGTGTGTGTGTGTGTGTGTGTGTGTGTGTGTGTGTGTGTGTGTGTGTGTGTGTGTGTGTGTGTGTGTGTGTGTGTGTGTGTGTGTGTGTTTGTGTGTGTGTGTGTGTGTGTGTGTGTGTGTGTGTGTGTGTGTGTGTGTGTGAGTGAGAGAGAGAGAGAGAGAGAGAGAGAGAGAGTTTGAGGATTATTTATTATTATTTTTTTGGACAATATAAAAAAGAATGCTTAGAATTTTGGTATTTCCCATTCATTTCCTATGGATCCCCATTTTTGAGTGTTCTTTTTGGTGTGTGTTCAGATGGCAAACTTAAATTTGTCAACTATTTTAAAAATCTAAAGTGATTTTTCTAATCTAAAGTCAATGATTTTGGCCAAAAAACATTTATTAAGGATGCTTAGTGGTTAAAGATAAATATAATAATATACTTGAATTCAAATGAGGTGTTGCAGAAATAATTAGAACCACACAAAAGTCAACTAAATTTAATATTTTGTAATTTTTTCTTGATTATTGGGTTTTTATTTTAGATTTTGTCCTAAGATAGTTATCAGGGTGTGCTCATTTTTTGATTATAAATTATATTTTTAGAATACTTTGTCAAATTGTTACTTTGGCACTGACTAATCTTAAGTAAAATCATTATACCAGAACAAATATCTCATTGTATAGATCACATAAAAAGTTTCAATTTAAAAGCTAGCTGTAGATGGGTGTTTGTCTGTAAGGGTTTACTCATTTTCGCTGTAGTTTACCTGCAGTAAATTGTTCACCTTCAGAGGGGAAGATGAGCTCTTTGGGTTATTTCAGGTCACACTGCTGGCGCCTGCAGGGTATCTTAAAGGTGTCAATTAACCAAACCACAACACACACAAAGTAAAGTCCGGTTTGTAGGCAGTCCAGCAGTGTCTGTGAGTCAGAGCGCAGCTTCAAAGGTGGCCTTGAACACCATTTTCAGAGAACATTTAAACAAACTCAAAGCAGCTTCTCTCGGTGTGGTTACAAAACCCACACGTGTAGGACACAGAACTGATCAAACAACTGGGATTTACAGTAAATCTGAGATTTGGAAAGTGGAGTTTGGAGCATAGTGGAGCATACATTCTCCTACAATGCTTACAATGCTTTTTTTTTGGTAAAACTATTATTTTTACAAATCTGAATTAAGTATAGACTATATATATTTTTTTATATAGCTGTTTTTGTTTGAACTATAGGAGAGAGCGGGGATAAAATTAAAACGGGACAAAAGTAACAAAGAGATTTTCTCAGAACCCTGACAACGTTTACTTTCCAAGCTATAGCAGCAGATTCAGCAAATAACCCTTGATGGAGCTGCCAAATATCATGTGATTTCATCAGTGTGTTAGGTCCAGAGAGCAGTTTTCACATGAAGAAAGTAAATCACTGTAGCGGTGCTTTCTCATTTCATGTGTCACAGTAATGATCAATCTGCAGGTTATTTAGTGCTATCACACATTCTAAGTTTGCATTGGCTGAATTCTTTCAGTTTAAAAGTAAATCGAGTGTAAATGACAGGAGTTCCTGTCAGGAAGGAAGTTTTCCAAAAGTGAATAGCCGTAACTTAGTTTTCACCTTCACATATCAGCTTATAGTGTTTCCATTTAAATGTTTTATAGGATTAATCCATATTGCCAATAATAAACATTAAATCTAAATACTGTAATTCAATTTTGTTTTGTTTGGTTACTTTTGATGGAGCTGAAATATTTTATTAAAATTAGTTTATAATATTTTTTTTTCCAAGATAAAGACTAAATATGGTTGCACTTTAAATTGTAATAAGGCCATAGTCAGGTATATTTAGAATAAGTAAATTTAGTATATATTGTTGTGTTACTTTTGATCCATCGTGTGTTATGCTGTGTGTGTGTGAGATAGACAGACAGTTTTTAATTGATTGAAATAGATACCTGATTGGCTCCTAACACAGTCTTCCGCTCTATTTGTTATTTCATTTAGCTCACCACAATCCATTTACTTTTTCTTTGATGAGAACATTCCATTCTGGAAGTTGGACTTTTTGTACAGCCATTTTGGCCAGGACTCCCTGGCAGAAGAGAATTTGTCTCAATGGGACTATCTTGATAAAATAAAATATTTATTTTAGAAGGAAATGTAAATGACTTATGTCCCTGTCACTTATGCAGAACAAAACACAGACCATCTCATCACCAAAAGTGATATATGAAAGTATATATAACACTCTGTATGTAGTAGTAAAGAGTTTGCATGTTCTCTTCGTGTTGGCGTGGGTTTCCTCCGGGTGCTTCGGTTTCTCCCAGTGTCCAAAGACTTTCGCTATAGGTGAATTGAATAAACTAAATTGGCCGTAGAGTATGTGTGTGTGACAGAGTGTATGGGTGTTTCCCAGTACTGAGCGGGAAAGGCATCCGCTGCATAAAACATATGCTGGATAAGTTGGCGGTTCATTCCGCTGTGGCGACCACTGATAAATAAAGGAACTAAATGGAATAATAAAGGAAAATGTATGAATGAATGTAGTATAAATCTTGTAATAACTGGGTAGTATAGAAGAAAGTGATATGAGCTATGGCCTATATGCCTCAAATGCAGTAGTCTAGTTAGGAAGCCCACTCATGGCTTTGGTTTTGGTCAGCGCTGATGTCGATCATGGACACATGGTTATCATTGAATGGGATTGAGGACTCCTTTCATCTGCTGGTGACCGTCTGTTTCCTAAACCCTACTCTGACCTCCATACCTTTATCTGTCTCTCTCTCTTCCTTTCTTTCTCCATTCTCACCCGCTCTCATCTGCTTCCCATCCATCAGCGAAAGTCAGTTGGGGAGTTGGAGTTTGTAATGCATGTCATTGCTGGACTCGGAACCGTTTTCCCATGTAGAAGAGGAGGTTATCTATTCTGTGCTGCGGATAATGAGCCAATAGATACACACAGATCAGCAGTCCAAACAGTGGTTTGTCAGTGTAAATGTGTGGGCTGCTGGCCTTTGTGGAAAAAAAAGCAAATGGAGATTCGACGCGGCAGCCTGCCATTTGAAAACACACATATACAGACGTTCTGTAAGGCTGTCAGTGCCTGTTAGGCTTGGCATTCTGATTAGCAGGCGGTTTGGATCCACTTTCAGAGGACCTTTTCCCCCTCAATTCCCTTTCACAGACAGTAAGAGAGAAGGATTATGGGAAAAGTTTGAAAGACCTTATTTGCATTGAAAGGAAGAAAATAATATCTTATTATTATTGCTGTTTTTGTGTCTGCATCAAATTAAATTTGCAAAGTGGTTTTATACATGGAAAGCATATGTAAGCAAAAAAGTATCTATTTTAATGTTTAACTGAAAATAAAATATAAAAATATGGGACAAATGAAGTTCCAACGTCATTTGGCATAACAGATGCATATTATGTAGAAATTAAACACGTATTCTGACCTGCACTATATGCAGTATATAAAAGCAAAACATATCTTACCAAATGTTATGCTTTATTAAATTTTACCAATTTAAAAAATATATATACACTCACCGGCCACTTCATTAGGTACACCTTACTAGTAGCGAGGTGGACCCCCTTTTGCCTTTAGAATTGCCTTAATCCTTCTTGGCATAAATTCAACAAGGTACTGGAAATATTCCTCAGAGATTTAGGTCTATATTGACATGATAGCATCACACAGTCGCTACAGATTTGTCTGCTACACATCCATGATGCAAATCTACCATTGCACCACATCTCAAAGGTGCTCTATTGGATTGAGATCTGGTGACTGTGGAGGCCATTTGAGTACAGTGAACTCATTGTCATGTTCAAGAAACCAGTCTGAGATGATTCACACTTTATGACATGGCGCGTTATCCTGCTGGAAGTGGCCATCAGAAGATGGTGCCACTGTGGTCATAAAGAGATGGACATGGTCAGCAACAATACTCAGGTAGGCTGTGGCATTGACACAATGCTCAGTTGGTACTAATGGGCCCAAAGTGTGCCAAGAAAAATTCCCCCACACCACTACACCACTACCACCAGCCTGAACCATTGATACAAGGCAGGATGGATCCATGCTTACATGTTTTCAACATTTTTCGAATTGTAGCTTCAGTTTCCTGTTCTTAGCTGACAGGAGTGGCACCCGGTGTGGTCTTCTGCTGCTGTGTCCCATCTGCCTCAAGGTTGGCCATGTTGTGTGTACAGAGATGCTCTTCTGCATACCTCGGTTGTAACTAGTGGTTTTTTGAGTTACTGTTGCCTTTCTATCAGTTCAAACCAGTCTGGCCATTCTTGTCTGTCCTTTGGCATCAACAAGGCATTTGCGTCCACAGAACTGCCGCTCAATAGAAAATTTCTCTTTTTTAATTCATTCTCTGTAAACCCTTGAGATGGTTGTGCGTGAAAATCCCAGTAGATCAGCAGTTTCTGACATACTCAGACAAGCCTGTCTGGCACTAAAAACCATGCCACGTTCAAAGTCACTTAAATCCCCTTTCTTCCCCATTCTGATGCTCGGTTTGAACTGCAGCAGATTGTCTTGACCATGTCTACATGCTTAAATTCATTGAGTTGCTGCCATGTGATTGGCTGATTAGAAATTTGCATTAATGAGCAGTTGGACAGGTGTATTTTAAAAAATACTGTATGTAACATACTGATGTGAATTAATGTGAAAATATTTTATGACAAGATGTTAAATTACGTTCTTATCATTTGTTAGTATGTTCTGTTATATTTACCAATATTATGTGATATATATTTTATTAATATTTTATACTATTAAAATGATATAGTTTAATTACATAACATATTTCCTGAATTTTTAATTGCGCATACTCATTTCTACTGTTTCCACAAATCTCAAACTAAATATTATAACATTGTGATGCATAAACAAATGGATGTAGCATATTATTATTATTATTATTATTATGTTTCACTTGTAATTTAATGCCTTTAAAAAAAACAAAAATAATTAACAATTAGCTTTTTTACATGGGTTGTTTATCTATAATTAGCTTATATGGAAAATTTATGCTGATTTCACTTTTAAGTAAAATGTTTCACATCAGGCCATCCATAATTTAACTTTCCCTCTTTAAAGCGAAATCCTAATGGACTGAAGCTGATAATGAGTATTTATTTGCATTCGGGAGTTCTAAGACTTAAGACTAAACCCAAATGTCCCCGTGAGTCATTAAATCCACAGTAACATCAGCTTTAAAACTGACCCAGATCACACACATACACGGCCAATAAAGACAAAGCTTCAATGCAGAGTGAATACGATGGTGTCCATCACCACATTAAACATTTTATCATCACAATAAACAAAAAAGGCAAGATGGTTTTCCTTGGATGCAAATTGTCCAACAGGGACTAGTCCACTAAAGGTGCTCTTTTTCCTCTCCCTTTTAACCATCTCCTTCTTCCCGTTCACCCTCAGAGAAAAACCATTAGCTCCTACTTTCCCTCTATGGATAATGTGTTTCAAATGACTCCTTGCATCTCTTTCATGGCTCTTTGTGTCTGTCCTGTGGGGCAGGGCGCCTCTTGAAGGGCTTGTTTGGAGAGGGATGTTTCCTCCTGTGTTTGGCCGGGGCCTGTGGCAGGTTCGAGAGGGGCCCCTGCAGGCCTCCATTCTGCATTCTGATGGATGGCTGCTTCACCGTGGACAGCTCTAAGGGTGGAGGAAATCGTTGCTGCTTTGTAATACCATACTGGGCCTCGTTCACCCACCGAAATGGATGGCACTCCAAATAGAGCGAGCGTCAGGGGGCTGTGGAGCTTTGTAGGTTAACAAGCTCCTGTGTGCTTTTTTTTCGCAATATATGGACCATTTTCGCACTTGACCTCTGTGCTGCAGGGTCATGAAAGGCTCCTGAAGAACCCAAGGTGTAGGAGGGGGCTTGTGTTTGGCCGGTAAAGACATTATGGGAGAGAAAACGTGCACACGCATGCACAGGAACCCGCTGGTAGATAGATCGCTTTTTAAGCCTTACTTATGTTGTTAACCCTTTTTTGGCTACTGAATGGAGAAATGTTGTGACTTGAGACGTCAGAATTTCTTTTTCTTTTTTGTGAAATGTAAGAGGTTGTTGTACTATAAAATGTCATGTAAGTTTCAGAGCTTTCTTGTTAGTCTTAAAAGTAGATTATTTCAACACAGGCTCATTCTGAAAATGTAGCCCTATACGTTTCTGGAGAGCTATGTATGGCTGCATTTCGTCTTTAAACCAAACGCTATGGGGCAGTATGATGCCGTTCCTTTTCTCGCTTACCACCAGACTTGACCGAGATAACACGGTTCGAGTCCAGTGAAGAACAGTTTCAGAAAGCGGGTAAAAAAACAGAAGCCAAAAAATAAAATAAATAAGTAAATGATGGATTGCTTTTCAAAACTCTGTCGGTCGGGTGGGCAGGTCAGTCTGTGCTTTTTAAAATACTATTGGTTGGGTTTAGGGAAGGAGGAGGGTGAGCAGATCGGTCAGTCAGTCAGTTGACTGTGGCCTCTGGTGGATTTATGCGAGAACAACAGGTGGGAATGGCACTCGCGAGAGAAATTTGAGATCTGAAAAAGCATACACAGCGACCTCTGGTGAATCTGCGAAAACAAAAACTGCAAAAAAAAAAAAACATAGGTCCTGGGATGTATTTTGCGCTCTCCAGAAATGTATATAGGGGTACGTAATCAGAAAGAGCCTGGGTTGGATTATTTTGAAGGAAAGTTGCCAAAATGTGGCCCCTTTTTATGTAAACGTGGATAAACTCCACCTCTGCTGAAGAAGACCAACATCTGCTTCTACGTCACTGCCGGTTTAGCTCTCCCCACCAATTTGCATCATAGTAAATAGTAAATAATGAGCGAGACCAATGCAGGTCTTGCCAGAAACCAAATGATAAAGATGCTCAGGAGACAATAAAACTGTTCAGTGACAGATTGTGGAAAAAAGTCTTGTCTTCCTTCTTAGGAAAATGTGATGATATGGTATTGTGTTTGCTAGTCAAAGTTTATATCTGAAAATGGCTTAAATTAATTTTGTTCATCTTATAAAGAACACGCGGATTACACCACTTGATTGATATGGATCGCTAGAGTTTTAGTGGATTAGACTTTCAAAAGAGGAACAGAAATCTCAGAAATGATTGAAAATATCTTTGTGTAGCAAAGATAAATGAAGTGGATTTGGAATATCATGAAGGTTTTAATCTCTTTTTGGAATGAACTAACAGTCAAATTGTGTATTTTAGTTCCTTAAGGTATGACTTTCATATAAACTCTTTGTCTTTTGGCTATTTTTTAAATAGTGTGCATTTATAACATTTATCTTTCCAATGTGAGTAAATTACTATAGAGTGACTTTTAGAAACTGATGGATAAGCCCAAATTGTTGTCTGTTAATTGAAAGCACGACACAGATGCTGTTGATAGAGTTTAACTTGATTTGAACCCAGAACATTCCTTTAATGTGTATTCGGTTTTTACATCTTCTCTGTAGTGACCTGTTTCACCCCTCTCTGACCTGTTTTGAGGAATTTGTTGGGGAATTTACAGCCGTCGTGGCTGTATACAGACCAGCTGACACCGAAAGTGTCTTAAGCACACATATATACAAACATTTGTGCGTGCTGAGAGGTATAACTGACTTTCAAAGCCATGGAGACACAGAGGTCATCTCAGGGCTGAAGTGAAAGGTGCAGAAATATGTAAATCTTGGACTGAAGAAGGCTGAAAAGCCGTAATTGCTTCAACTGGTGGGCCAAAAGTGGCTCCGTAATAACAGACTTCCAGAAATCACAACAACATCCAAATACATCTCCACACCCGTGCTCTTAAACTCTCAGCTAATTCCTCTCAACGCTATTCCAGAACAAACACATTATACCATTAATTGAACCTCTCCAAGATGTTTTTGAGTCATTTTTGGCCGCCTTTATACGTATGTAAATCCAACCAAATCCAACAAGCATAGATGGTGGTAACATTCAGGATTAGTGGACACCAAGGAAAGCTGACGTGTTTAGCTCAATCAAACGTGGTTGGATGGGCCCATCCCGGCTCTGTCGACACTCTCTTCCCATCTCCAGTTCTCCACCGTGCTAAATACCACTCCTGTTAGCAGGCATTAAAAAACCATTCACACCGCAGCCATGTGCTTGAGTTGGCCGCCATAATAGCTGAGCTACGTCTGGAAGGTGTCCGTTATATACACACACACACTTTCTCTCACTCATTTATTTTCTCCATCTCCCTTAGCTTTTGGCATGCCAGCAAAAACTCGCTCTCCCCGGACTCTGTGCTTTTCTGCTCAAACATGGACCATAAAGTCCCTCATATGGCCCTTTTTTAACTTGAAGCTTCAAGAAAATGGCTGTTACCTGTGAGAGCCGGAACAGAGAACTGTGATTTATGCATTTGAGAACGAAAGGCTTTGCTAATGCATGTCGATCGAATATCACGGCTAGCCACGGAAAAGCGCTCTCTGGCACGGAGCAGCGCCTGAAGCCATATTTTTCACATTAGAGGTTCTGTAAAGTTGCCTTGTGGTGCACATATCCGCTGGCACCCAGTTCGAGCCTCGCAGGGCTTGTCCTCCAGCGACACCCATCTGACCGTCATCGATAATCGAATTCAAGGCCCCGTGAATAATCCAGTGTAGAAATTGGGGCTGAATCGGGCCATTTTGGAAAGTCAGGGAGCTCAATGGGTGGGATAGAGATGCTGTAGAGCAAGTCTCTTTCTTTCTCTCTCTACCTCCTCCCTTGGGCAGGTGGTCTGGCCGAAAACTGACAGGGGCATCAGAAACCAATTACCCAGACTGCTTACACACAGGCTTTTCGCTGCCAAGCCAAACTATGCTATCTGAATAGGCCTGCGTGTTCACTCCCACCCGAGTCCCCCCGTCGCTCTCTCTCTCTCTCTCTCTCTCTCTCTCTCTCTTTCTTTTTCTTTCCCTGTTCAGCGCTCGGCAGAAAGAATGTGAGATGATACCATATTATACCAATGTTACCAGTCATTATGCTTTTCCATGTTTTTATTTAGAGCTGACGTTCCCAGGAATATCCATTTGAAACGCATGAACACAATTAAACTGTATTTATAGAAGAACGTTGTATTACTGTTTTTATAAGTTTTTAAATCAGAATTTCATGCTATTGAAAAAATATGACCAAAACCGCAACTTATGATTTAGACCGAAACGGTGCTGTTTAATTGGCATTTTATCGATGACACAAACTGTTTCATGCACACAATGTGGATAAACTACAACCGTTAAACATCTCAGCATGTGGACTTTATAAGTTGACATTAATTATTTCTCAGGTTTATTGGATACTGATATGGATTCCTAACGTTCCAGTGAAATTAAAATAACATTTTAGATCTTAGCGTCAGTTTAGTTAGTCTTCATGGATATCTATTAGGGCTGCTCGATTATGGGAAAAATCATAATCACGATTATTCAAAATGATATACAGTTGAAGACGAAATTATTCGCTCTCCTGTGAATTTATATATATATATATATATATATATATATATATATATATATATATATATATATATATATATATACAGGGAGTGCAGAATTATTAGGCAAATGAGTATTTTGACCACATCATCCTCTTTATGCATGTTGTCTCACTACCAATTAAGCATATTAGGTGATGTGCATCTCTGTAATGAGAAGGGGTGTGGTCTAATGACATCAACACCCTATATCAGGTGTGCTTAATTATTAGGCAACTTCCTTTCCTTTGGCAAAATGGGTCAAAAGAAGGGCTTGACAGGCTCCGAAAAGTCAAAAATAGTGAGATATCTTGCAGAGGGATGCAGCACTCTTAAAATTGCCAAGCTTCTGAAGCGTGATCATTGAACAATCAAGCGTTTCATTCAAATAGTCAACAGGGTCGCAAGAAGCGTGTGGAATAACCAAGGCACAAAATAACTGCCCATGAACTGAGAAAAGTCAAGCGTGCAGCTGCCAAGATGCCACTTGCCACCAGTTTTGCCATATTTCAGAGCTGCAACATCACTGGAGTGTCCAAAAGCACAAGGTGTGCAATACTTAGAGACATGGCCAAGGTAAGAAAGGCTGAAAAATGACCACCACTGAACAAGACACACAAGCTGAAACGTCAAGACTGGGCCAAGAAATATCTCAAGACTGATTTTTCTAAGGTTTTATGGACTGATGAAATGAGAGTCTTGATGGGCCAGATGGATGGGCCCTGTTATACAATGACTTGCCTAATTATCCTAACCTGCCTAATTAAGCCTTTAAATGTCACTTTAAGCTGAATACTAGTATCTTGAAAAATATGTAGTAAAATATTATGTGCTGTCATCATAGCAAAGATAAAAATAAATCAGTTATTAGAAATTAGTTATTAAATCTATTATGTTTAGAAATGTGTTGAAAAAAAATCTTCTTTCCGTTAAATAGAAATTGGGGGAATAAATTATGGGCCGCTAATAATTCTGACTTTAGCTGTTAGTATACAGTTATTTTCCTTCCTGTAAATAAGAAAAGGGAAATAAATACAATAGAACAAAAATATGAAACAAACTGTGCTTTAAGCTTCACTGTAAGAAAAAAAACTTTAATTATAGCTTCAAAAGTCCTTCAGTCAAGAGCAGTTTAAAAACAGTCAGCAGCAGGAATATTGTGCGCTGTCACTATAAGAGCAGTGCAGTTCTGATTTATGGTTTTATTTTTACATGTCTTTTGATTTTCAGCTCATTTGTTTATTACATAAATAAGGGTTAATATGAATAATCACTAAACATCGCATTTTGACACAAATTTGCAAGTATTTGACCATTAAAGCGCTCACATTAAGATGACTTGAGCGCATACAACAGCATGCAATCTTTTTCGCACTTTTAAAAACATGAATGATTCGAATGTACATCAGTGAATGATGCGCATCCCATGCTGCAGACGTTACATTACAGTACATGCTTTTAGTCATTTTCACATGAAACAGCTTTGCAGAGCAAATTTTTTCTTAATTGTTAGAAGCCTAAATTTAAATTGAAACTGAATTTCAATTAATTGCACAGCCGTAATATCTATAAGCTAGTGTGGTACAAAACAATGACAAAATTCACGTTTAAAAGATATAAAACTGATATAAACATGTAAATCATGAAGTTTCTCACTTTCGCCTAAACGGATCAGTGTTTTTTCTCACATCACCTCATACTTCAGTTTCCTATCAGACCTTGACCAATCAAATGCTCTCTAGTATCTGACATGCCCCGTCCCCTTCTTATATGATTTTCATTTCATGTGCTTGAGCTTAACCACTCAAACTGGCAGAGCAGTGTTAAAACAAAAGGTTATTGGCGTTTTTTTAAAAGCGGAGGAGGAGCTACTCTATGTCCTGCCCTCTTTTCATTTTTCAGTTGAGATTATGCCAAACATCAAATAAAAAAATGCGCATTTCAAAGCACTTCACATGACCTTTAAAGGTAGAGTTCAACCAAATATGAAAATTTGATCACTATTTACTCTCCATCAAGATGTTTTAAACCTGTATGGGGTTCTTTATTCTGTTGAACACAAAAGAAGATATTTTGAAGAAAACTGGAAGATGGAAACCAGTGACTTCCATAAGAGAAACAATTACCATGGAAGTCGTTAGTTGCAGGTTTCTAGTTTTCTTTAAAATATCTTTTTTTGTTCAATTATAGAAAGTCAAACGGGTTTGGAACAAGTAAAGGTTGAGTAAATGATGACAATTCTCATTTTTGAGTGAACTATCCCTTTAAATCTCAAGATCAATTTTTTTCTTCTTAATATTTTCTGTTGATGTGTGGAAAAAAAAACTGGAATTTTTTAAAGCGATTTTTTTTTTTTTTTTTTTTTTTTTTTTTTTTTTTTTTTTTTTTTTTTTTTTTTTTTTTTAGTGCATCCTGATATTTGGTTTTACCCTAAAATTGTACATTTTATTGCATCACATATATCAAGAAATTTAGCAGTTCAAATGTAACTTATATTTTGAAGACTTTTTCTAATATTTCTAGTATTTATAATTTCTTTCATTTTAGCTTTATTACACAAAGATTTTAGATTTAGTTTAAAAAAATAACAGCAACGGCATGGTGGTGCTGTGGTAAGCACCGTCGCCTCACAGCAAGAAGGTCGTTTGTTCCCAGCTTGGTCAGTTGGCATTTCTGTGTGGAGTTTACATGTTCTCCCCGTGTTTGTGTGGGTTTCCTCCGGGTGCTCCGGTTTCCCCCACAGTCCAAACACATGAGCTATAGGTGAATTGAATAAACTAAATTGGCAGTAGTTTATGTGTGTGAATGTAAGAGTGTGTGGGTGTTTCTGCTGTGTAATATATATGCTGGACGAGTTGACGGTTCATTCCGCTGTGGCGACCCCTGATGAAAAAAGGGACTAAGCCAAAGGAAAATTAATGAAAAATAACAGCTCTGATTTGTTGTTCAGTTTTTCTTTCGGCACAGTCTGTACTTAAGTAGCACATCCGGCTTAAGAAAATCCTTCAGACTGTGTCCTCTCACTTTAACCTGAAAACCTTCAATTTCTTTTGCTCGTTCTCCCTCTTCCTGTCTTTCAGTCTGGAGGGTGTAATTTCAGATGCCCATCATCATCTCCCATAGTAACCGGTTCCTGAGGAACCAGAACAGGAATCGTTAAGCAAATTTGATTTCTCAACTCATTTGCCGTCTATAAACGTTGCCATGTGTTTGATATTACATGTAAGCTGTTCCAGTGGGTGCAGAAGGAAAGCTGAGAAATGAGAGAGGTGGAGAACAGGAATTGGAACATTAAATGGCAGGTGAAATTGAGCGAGATCTGAGGCGGAGGGAAAACAGGGAAGATGAGAGGAACGAAATGCCAAAACATCTCTTCTTGGCCACAGATTGGGGAAAAAAGGATAAAGAGCTCTTCTTTCAATCAGTCTGTCTTTGCATACGCAAAACAAGAACATCAGAATGTTGAAAGTTCAACTAAAAGACAAGCAATTTAGAAGACAACAGCATGTCCCAAATCCTCAACTGACTAAACAATACAACACTGAATGGCTAACCAGAATCTCTCTGTAGAGCAAATCAACTGGTATACGGTTTCTGGGGGGAAAAGCAATTGTAAAAACAGGGGGTTGAGGTATTTAAGGACTCAAGGACAGTCTGAAGATTGGACAGTTGTGTGCATTGGAAAGTAAGCAAAGGAAAATGATCAACCAAAGACAGAACTAAATATGTTCAGCAAGGACAATAAGGGGATGGTTGACCAAAAAAATGAAAATTCTGGTGTTGCTTATTTACCCTCATGCCATTCTAAACTCATATTATTTCATTCAGGGTTTTGCAGGATTTTAAAACTGCTTCTTTTCTGTGCATTGAAACTGAACAGGAAACAGAGGATCAGGAGCATGATTTCTTAAATTTATATTTCTTTTTACATTTAGTATTTTTAAACAGTATTTATTACAGCTTTTTACAACTGATATATTGAATTCACAGCCCCAATTTACAGTGGGGGAAATAAGTATTCAACATGTCACCATTTTCCTCAGAAAAACATATTTCTAAAGGTGCTGTTGACATGAAATTTTTAGCCGATGTTGATAATAACTAAAGAAATCCATATATGCAAAGAAAACAAATCTAATTACTTAACAAATTAAGTTGTGTAATAAAATGAGATGACAGGCAGGAAAAAAGGATTGAACAGATGAAGAAATGGAGGTGTAGAAAGACAGTGAAAGCCCAGACAGCAGCTGAAATCTCTCAGCAGTTATTCAGCACCCTCTGCCCTTCCTCATTGTAAATTAATATTAGCTGCTTCAGTCCAACATCTACATTACCAGGATGATGAAGATGAAACCAGAGTGGACATTTCAGCAAGACAATGATCCAAAACACAGCCAATGAAAACTCTCAAATGTTTTCAGTGAAAGAAAATCAAGCTGTCGAATGGCCCAGCCAATCACCTGGTTTGAATCCAATAGAAAATACTAAATAAAGATCAGTTTAGTTAGGCTAAACCCACAGAACCATCAAGATTTGTACACTCTGTTGAAGTCTGTGAAAAACTCACACCTGAGCAATGCATGTGACTTCATTCTCTATATGAGAGGCGTCTTTAAGCTAAAAACATGTAGCAAAAACATAGTGAGTGTATTGATCCTTTGCAAAAAAAAAAAAAAAAACTTTGAGCCCCATACAGATACTCAGTTTCTCAGTCACAGTGGGATCAACTGATGAAATGTATTTCATAAGAAAATTTATGGCACCACTGCTTTGGCTCTCAGGGCTCAGATATCCTTATCACTGAAGATTATTTTGACTGTTTAGGATTGTTTTCTTTTACTGCTGGCCAGATAAAACTATATAAAATTCGTAAAAAGTAAACCATTTTTACAAATATTGGAAGGAAACATAGAGGCCGGGCCTTTTGGAACTTGCGGTATAACGAGTACCCCTAATGTAAAATAAGAAGGGAGCATCATTTACTTCATGACTTCATTCACACATTTACATTGATATACATTAAATGTAAAGACACCTTGGAGTACATTTTTTTTAACAGATTTGTATATATTGAGCATCAGTTAAGATTACGTTAGCACCTCTCAGCTTTAATTGTGGGGAAGCTGGATAATTTTGAGCTTTTGTCAGCTAATTTCATCTTCCGAGTTTAAAATCATTTTTGAGGTGAGATCAAAATTGGTTATGTAGCACGGATCTGCTAGTGAAGGGATAACGTGTCGCTTTCTCATTATTGTTCATAGCTGAGCATTCTTATCCTATGAGAAGAACCTACTTCTTAATTATTCACGAAAGCATGTGCTTTCTGAAGGTAAGGGAGACCTGCCAAACTGTGAGACCCAATGACTGAGTGAGACCGCGTCCACGCACGGCACGCAGTAGCCTATTTAGCCGTTCATGAAGGGTTGTATGTGTTTGTTTCCATGATCCACAGGGTTTGTTGCATGTTTTTCCCTGCGATTCTGTCAGGGCCGATACAGCAAAGCCGTTGGTTTGCAGCAAGCATTTTTGTCGGAAGAGCTGTATCAGAATTGGAGAATGGCGGACTTTGTCTTTTATCAGTTCAGTTTGTTACCATTCAGACACATTGCCTATATCCGTGCTGCTGTGTTCACCATATGTTTAAAATCCCCCAGATTACCGGCAGGGATAATGGTTGGAATAAACAGAGCAAGAGACCTGCTGCAATGCTATCCACTATGTCTGCATTCAGACCCGGGGATTCAGGGGGAGAGAAGTCCTTCTCATTTATAGTGTTTATATAAACACGATTATCTTTATGATGATATAACAAATTGTGGTTATGTGTATATGAAATTATGAATAACAAATGTAGCAGGACATTAAATTACTGTTTATTTCTTTGCATTTTAACTTTGTAAACTATAAAATCGGGGCTCTCCTCACGGTTTGTGTCTCATTTTAGAGCCAACTGACAACAGTTGTTCACTCCCCTCTTTCTCTCCTGCTCTGCCAGCCATGTCCATTCCTCCCTTTGCCCACAGAGCTCCACGCCCATCTCGGAGCATTTTGGGAAAAAAATCTAAGGTAGACTTGAACAGAAAGAGGGGGATTTCATTGCCCTTTAATAACTCATTGACTCATTGGTTTTCATGCATCAAGCAAGCATGAGCTAATTTGAATGTTGAATTATTATAAATAAAAGGTGTAAATTAAAACTGCTCAGGAAGCCTCATCAGAAGACTTAGCAAATGTTTTGAAGTGTTAGGGTTCTGGGTTAAAATAGGGATAGAAATCTCTCAGCATTTATTTAAAGTGTTGCATTTGAACAAATGTATGATGCAATCCAAGATTAAGTCAATATTATTAGAGTTTCTTTTTGGGGGGTAAAAAGGTGGGTTGAGAATATTTAAGAATGAAGGACCAGATAAAACAAGTCTGAGTGATGAGCTGTCAGTAATAGATATGTGTCACCGTCTCCCCTGTGATGTCACTGGCACTAAACCAGTATTAGCGCAGTGCAGAAACCCAATAGTGTGCTAATCTGGACCATCTTAGACTGACTGGGGGGAAAATATCTCCAAATACCATAAACAAGTGCTGTAGATTTATTTGGTTCCAGTATGTAGCTATATAATCCACTCTCTAACAGCCACAAACAGTGAGCGCTGTATTACATTCCAGTTTTATTGATGAAGCGGGACCTAATTGGCCTGATCTCATTCTGATCTCATTAAAATATGGATGGAGGAAATGTACAGTCCTTCCCATGATGCCTAACTGAGGATAACTGAGTATGAGACCTTGTTAATGTCACTGAAGCTTGTCTTTATCCCTGATGATCTGGGGTTGTTCGGACTTGGAGGTTACAGTGACAAAGTGAGGCGAAACTGCTTTTGAGAGGGAAGAGGTTGACAGGGATTCTGAGGATTTATGTGCACGCCTGTAAAATTTTACGAGAGGAGCCACATTTCAAGTCGTTTTTCAGATCAGACCCGACCCGGCAGGGGCGAGCTGTGAAAACTTCATCCGAAGCGAAGGTAGAAATGATAAAAGAAGAAGAGAGGTGTGTTTTAACCAGCACTCCAGAGCATCTGTTTAAATAATAGCAGCCCGACAGAAGCTTTATGGTGCAAAACTGTCCATTATGCTCATGAATGTTGTGATTAGGCAGTGATTCTTAGTCGACATGCACGTGTCTGCTTGTTCAGGGGTCACAGAAGTAGCCATATTGGCATCTTTACTCGTCTCGTGGGGTTTGTGTGGACATGTGCGGGCAGGACTCAGAGGAGTGTGGATCGTATTAGAGCAGAGGTCACAGAGAGGCTGCCCATGTGTGCTGGTCACCTGATAAGATTTAGAAAAGACCCCTGCATCCACTGTGAGCATGTATGTAGATGTCTCTGGATTTTGCAACACATTTATCTTCTGTAGTATTATTAATGCCTGAAACTGAAATTAATGGTAGGTTTGATAATCAATGAGATTTGATTGGGACATTTGGAAGAGGTTGAAATGTACTGCTAAGATATGATTTTTCTTGCTCTTACACTTGTTTTTCCCTCACACACTCACTGTTACATTCCAGTTCTCAGTGAATACAATGGAGTATATGCACACAGACTTTTATTTTCAGACAGCCAGTAATTTTACCCCAGTATGTTCAATAGAGTTTCTGACTGCTGCTAATGACACACCTGCATTTAAACGGACCCTCTCGCTCTTAGTACCCTACTAAGGTGCTTGGATGAGATCAAAATCTGGCTATCGCACAATTTTTTATCTTTAAATGAGGATAAAACAGAGGTCATTGTCTTTAGCCCTACTGACAACGTTCAGGCCACTTGCGTAGATCTGGGCTGCTTATCTGCCTTCAGATCCCCCCGTGTCCGCAATCTGGGTGTCATCCTTGATGAGTCATTAAAACTAGACAAACAGATCAGTTCGGTTATTGGTTCCAGTTTTTATCAACTTCGTTTGCTGTCCAAAGTCAAACATTTCTTAAATCCCACCACTCTAGAGATGGCTGTCCACGCTTTTATTACATCACGGTTAGACTACTGCAATGCACTTTACTGTGGCATTTCAAAATCACAAATTTCCCGCCTTCAGTTAGTCCAAAATGCTGCTGCTAGATTTATTTGTAATAGCAGAAAATATGACCACATTACTCCTCTTCTAAGGGGTCTCCATTGGCTGCCTGTCCAATTCAGAATTGATTTTAAAGTGCTTTTACTGGAATATAAATCCCTCCATAATCTAGCCCCATCCTATCTCTCAGAGCTGCTTCATCCTTACACTCCCGTGAGATCTCTTAGGTCAAGTGATCAAAATCTTCTTTTAGTTCCTCAGTCCAGACTGAAACGTAGAGGGGACAGAGCTTTCTCTGTGGCAGGTCCTCGGTTGTGGAACACCTTGCCCCTTGATATTAGGATGGCTCCATCACTATCTATTTTTAAATCTCTTCTTAAAACGTACCTTTTTAGCTTGGCTTTTTAATATTATTTTAATAGTCCTTCTACTGCTACTTTTTTACATTTTATAGGCATTTATCTTGTCTTATTTCTTTGTCTTGTATTCTGTCCTTTTATTTTGACCTGTCTTGTGTACAGCACTTTGGTCAGTCTTGTGACTGTTTTTAAATGTGCTCTATAAATAAACTGAACTTGAACTTGAACATTCGTCCCTTTTTACACTTTAACAACCAATTGGATGCTTAAGTCTATTTAACAGATTATAATTGAATTATATTACAACATCGATGCTGTAAAAAGAACCTTATGAAATTGAAAATAGTCACATAAAGCTCTCACTGGAAGTTCATCATTTGCTGAAAAACACTAGCTGAGCATAGAGCCTATTATGACGGCATTTAAAAAATACCAGCATGACAGATTGCTGTATCTGCCTAAGATCAAACAAGAGCACAAATCAAACACACATAAACCAATCATCTTTTCCTTTACTATCAGATTAAGCAGATCAAGCTTAAAGAGTTTCAAAAGATTGTTATTCATTTCTTACCCTCATGTTGTTTCAATCCCTGTAGACTTTTGTTCATCCTCAGAACATGAATTAAAATATTTGAATATCCATGAGCTTTCTCATCCTCCATTGTCAGCAACGGTCACAAGACATTCAAACCGCAGAACAAGAACCTAAACATTGTCCCAATTTTCTTACAAAGTTTCATACAAAGTTCTAAGAACACTTTTCTGTGTCTTTCTGTCTTTCTGTAAAAACAACTTTGTTTTCCTTTGTTCTGGCAATACATAGTACTGCCTGTTGTGAATGCACACAACGCGGAAGTGAAAAATTGGCAAGCAAAGGGGTTTTACCTTCTTTTGGCACACAGAAGTGTTCTTGGAGCTTCCTATTTTTACAATTGAACCACTAAAGACCCATGGAAAATTTCGAAAATGTATTTGGTTCTTCTGGATTTTAAAGGGCGCCTATTTTACCCCTTTTGCAAGATTTAAGATAAGTCTTTTGTTTCTCCAGAAAGTGTCTGTAAATTTTCAGCTCAAAACACCCATCAGATTATTTATTATACCTTTCAGAATATTGGAATTTTCTGCTCTGAACACAATGTAGCTGTTTTTGTTGCCTGTGCCTTTAATGTTAGCTCTCCCCGCCCACCGTTCCCATGTGCCTGTCAGAGTGTGCCTTAGTCTCCGGCTGCCTCAGATAATAGCACAGTGACAGACATGAAGGAAGCAGATCTCACTTTTTTTTTCTGGCAAATACTACAGTAAGAACTTTCCCAATGATTATTTGATGTATTTGTTGTTAAGTTAATTCAAGCCTTTCTGTCACGATGAGTCACACACAATGTCGTTACAAAGTCTACGCACACACACACACACACACACACACACACACACACACACACACACACACACACACACACACACAGTGCATGCATATAAATTTGCACTGTTTTTGCATGGCAAATGTGACAAGATACACGTTAATATCCGCTACTGTATGGGTATCGGTTATGTTAATGTACAAAACAAACCTGATTTAACATCCACACACCGGGATTGAATCGTCTTCTTTTATAATTGTGGCTGTGGTGATGTTTTAAAAACGTTTTAAACTTTAAACTCATTCTTGATCACATTTGTGGTAGTAGTGCTTTATTGTCCTTGACAGGCAATTTGTTATAGGCATCACCATATTGCTATATTTGATGATGATTGATGATCACAGAGCGCTGAACAGATCTTTTAATCCCAGTTGCTTTGCCCATATCCTGTCTCGTGGATATGATTATATGCGTTACTACGGAGACACATTAATACTCAGCTGTCAATCAATTCGATGGACGGAGAAACTGCACTCCTACGTCATGTTGCGGTGGGCCTCAAAATGGGAGGAATTTGGATCATATTTTAATGTCAGGAGTTTAAAAAAAAAAAACACTTATTTTCTTTATATCACCCCAATATGACACACTATACCTACACACAGTTCTGTCCAAAACAGCTTACAAAAGATGATTTTCATCATAGGTGCCCTTTAAACATCTTGTGACTGTTGTGGCTGTCTGTGTAGAATGAGGGAGCTTTCAATATATCTCTAAAATATCTTCATTTGTGTTGCAAAGTTGAACGAAGGTCTACAGGGATTGAAACGACATGAGAGTGAGCCTTTTATATTCAGTTTCTCACATAAAAGCAATGCACTTTTAACGGTTGATGGAGTTGACCGCACAAGTAGTTTTTTTAATATACACAACAAAAATCTTTCAGTCTCATATCAATCTCAGTCTTTTGTTCCGCTAACAAAAGAGCTGCAGAAAAGTTTCCTCTTATTTCTGAATGAGAGCCATATTTGTGGTCAGAATCTTTCCAATGACAAGGCAACTCTCTCTAAACCTCTTTATCTGTTGACTGTTCGAAGAATGTTTGTAGTGTGTTATCAGATTCCACTCGATTATACCTATTCGTGTGTGAGAGCATGTTGTTTTCTAAAGTAGACCTTGTTCTTCTCTCTGATACTGTATGTAAGACAGCCAGTGGACATCTCTTGCGTGACGTGAGACCATTAAAGCAGAGATGAGATGACTTCCATTCTACCGCAGGAATGCAGTGAGGAAGATGAAGAGAAAGGAAAAGAAAGGTGGATGTTGGCTCTGGGATAGGAATAGCGCTCTGTCTTCTGCATTCCCAGCTGCTGGAGGCTCAGAGCACGTCCCCAATGTGCAGAATTCATTAGAGCTGAAGAGCGCAGCAAAACAGACTTAGCAGGACAGGCCATTCATTCAGTCAATGAGATGTTTCATGAATCACTAACAATAAGATGCACCAGGGATCAGTCATTGTTAACAGCAACCTGTATGCTCAAAATCAAATTGAAACAAAGGTTTAAGAGGAGCGTAGTTCGTCTGATTCTGTCAAGCACAGTGTAAGTGTACTGTATATACATTTGTAAGTTTATATAAATTACAGATGGGTCTGGGGGATTAACTAGTTGATTCGAGATTTGGATAAACTCATCCAACCCAGGCTCATTTTGAAAACATCCCTGTATATACATTTCTGGAGAGCGCCAAATACATCCCAGGAGCTAGGTTTTTTTGCATTTTTTTTTCTGCAAATCCACCAGAGGCCGCTGTGTATATTTTTGAAGATCTTAAATTTCTCTCGCGAGTGCCATTCCCGCCTGTTTTTTTTTTACATAAATCCACCAGTGGCCGCTGTCAACTGACTGTTTGACTGACTGAATGACCGATCGTCTAGCCCACCCTCCTTCTTGCCTAAACCCAACCAATAGTGTTTTCAAAAGCACCAATTGACCTGCCAACCCACTTCCCTAAACCCGACCGACAGTTTTAACTGTTTCAGATTTTAACACATTCTCATGCTGTTATTTACTTGTTTATTTCATTTTTTGGATTCTGTTTTTGTCTTACCTGCTTTCTGGAACCGTTATTCACCGGACTGGAACCCTGTCGTCGTGGTCAACTCCTCTCTGCTTCTTAAATCCACTAATGTACATGACGAGCTAACTGGACAAACTGATAACAGCGTAAAAAGCCGTCCATATGGAGGTAAGCTGTAGGCTAAGCGAGAAAAGGAATGGCATCATACTGCCCTGTAGCGGGTAATTTTAAAGACGAAATGCGGCCATACGTACTTCTGGCTGCATAATTTGCAATATCCAGAAACATATATATGGCTACATTTTCAGAATGAGCCTATGTTGAAGTCATCACCTGACTTGGACGCACTTTATTTTATTTTATTGAGCTCAATAAATGCCTTATTTGCTGCATATTAAGGTGATTGAGGCAGAAGTTTGGTTTAGGTATTGGGTAAGATTAGAGATGTAGAATGAAATCAAAGTACTAGCCACTAGATAATAATGAGAATTGCTAGTTAAACTAAGATGTTATCATTGACACTTTTCTTAGCTTGAATAGTGACCATTTTTGAGGATGTTTCTAGAAAACATGAGCCTACTAAAAGTCTAAAAGCTTTTATTTCTATTGAAGTATAGTTTTGCAAATACATTATCTTCAGGAATCAGTTTTAACCCAGTTGCTGGCAAATTTGTAAATGTTAATGTATCATTAGAATAGGCCATGTTCATGAGTTTGGGGTCAGATGTATTTACTTATGAAAGAAATTATATTTTCTTTCAACAACAATACATTAAATTAAATAAACCTGACAGTAAAGACTGTAAACACTGTGAAAATATTAAGAAAAATAACTTTTTTCAGTAATGATAATACAATTAATTTTAATATTTTTAAAACGTAACATATCAAATATATATTATTAATAATAATTGCATTTTGCTTTTTATGCCTCATTGGTTCAATTTTTTTATTATTTATTTATTTATTTATTTAAATTAATTAGTAAAATTCCATTGAAGTTACGCAGTTATTAAAAAATGGCCAACTTTTTACTTTTTAAGCCACTAGTTAAAAGTGAGAATTGCTAGTTAAACTAAGGTGTTACCGTTTACATTTTTTTTTAACTAGGCTTAAATAGTCACCATTATTAAGGATGTTTCAAGAAAACATGACCCTTCTAAAAGTCCAAAACCTTTTATTTCTGTTAAAGTATACTTTTTTTTGCAAATTTGTAAATGTTACTTTAATGTATCATTAGAATAGGCCATGTTCATGAGTTTGGGGTCAGATGTGTGTATTTATTTATGAGATAAATCATACTTTCATTCAGCAACAATACATTAATTAAAGCTGACAGTAAAGACATTTACATTGTTAAATGTTAAGTAAACACTGTGAAAATGTTAAGCAGAATAACAATTTTCAGTGATGATAATAATATTAATTTTAATATTTTTATAACGTAACATCAAATTATCAAATATATATTATTAATAATAACTGAATTAACTTTTCATGCTGCATTGGTTCAATTTTTTTTATTATTTATTTATTTATTTATTTATTTATTTATTTTAATACATGGAGTTAACTTGTAACAAAGGTTCGGCGGCGGAACCACACCTCACTTTGTCTCCTTAACCAATCACCTACTCCCTAAAACTTATTTAAGGCAGAGCCTTACCACTGTTCTTCTCGTTCTCTCGAACCCACTCTCCCTCCCACTATTTTCTCGCTTCCCATTAACAATCCTATAACCCTCTCTTTACTCCTAGGCTAAATCGGGGGGTCAAATCACTCTACCAGAGTGGTACCCCCACTCTGAGTCTCTGGGCATCATCGTAGGACGCCCGATCAACCTACCTACCTGTTCACTGTTTATCCTATTACTTCCCTTCCCATTCATCCCACTGTTCTCTTGCCATCCCCTTCATCCCTACATCCCTACAATAAAGTCCATGCTGGTGAATTAGAAAATTCAATTGCCATTATGCAGTTATTGAAAAATGAGTTTGGACTAATTTTGTACATCCTTGATGAATAAAAGTTTTTCTTTAAAACTAGATATACTCAATATATACTTAAATATATATTATATATCAAAAAGTACAAATATTTTACAATATTACTATTTTAACAGAATTTTTATTGATTAAAAGTAATCCAAAATAATTCCGCATATTAACTTTATCCACTTTTATTTTCAACTTGATGGAAAACTAAACTGCCACAGTACAGGATGTTTGTGGGGCCCAAATCTCTGTGTCCTGCATGGATAATTTGCTGTGTGAGGAAGAGCCACACCCTCAGCATAGACAACAGCATGTGTGTGTGTGTGTGTGTGTATGTATGTATGTGTGTGTGTGTTACGCTGTAGTCTGAGATGCCACTTTGATGTAGGTAACTGCCTCTCATTTGATGAAAGTAAACATTCACTGTATCCATGGTTTGGCTTTTCCACTTCAGTGAATTCCAGAGCAAGCCTTCTTTTCAGGCCAATACATAATTGTCTAAGTGGTTCTGGACAGCAGGGGGCAATTTAGTCATTAGAAAGGCCAATTAAGTAATTAGGCCGGCGGTTTGACTGCCGCGTGTTCACTCACAGGCCTGCAGATTTGGCCTGATTTGGCTCCGGTGCCACTTTTACGCACACTTTGCTCATGATATCATTGACAGCTCAAGTCCCCTAGTGGACGTCCTCCAAATGGAAATCGCATTTCTGTTAGAGCATGATGGGTAATTGAGAAAATGAAGTTGTGGATCTACAAACCAAGGTCAAAAGCATTTATGATGTAAAGAGTGCCAGATTCTTGGGTAATATTGAAAGACACGCTTAATCCAGTCAGCCACGCGAAAAGTTCCAATACCATCTTGAAACAATGAGGAAAGAATTTGACGATAACATCTTTGCTTCCACCATGTGTTCTCATTCCATTATTCTGACAGTCTAATTCTCCAGTCTTTCTAATTATATTAGTGCTGACGCTTAAATTCCAATTTGCAGGTAGTGTCAGAGAGGTGTGCAAAAAGCCTCCACGAAAAGAGAAAAAGCGGAGAGAGAGAGAGGTAAGGAGAATATTTTTGGGCGAGGAGGTTATCCAGCAGCAGCAGCAGAGAGATGGCTGCTTTTTCCATCACGCTTGTTACTCATGCCAATAGATCATAGCGCCTAGTTCTGACACATGAGACCTGGAATGTAAATATTTAAATGCAGCAAAAGTCAGATTCTGCTTAATTCTATCATTTGAATATGCATTATTTATCTGAGGTCCGTCAGATGGTTACTGCACAGAGAGTTGAGTAAATATTTGTAGCAGAATGCTGATGATGAACTGTTCTGAACGCAAGCCAGTCGAAACATTTGTGAATGTATGATGGAAATTTTCCACACTTTGTCCATTGTGCTATCATTCCTAATAACATTTCTAAATGAGCAATTATCATGCAATCAACAGCTTGGGAAATTCTTCATTTCTCAGTTGCTGGTTTGCACAATTTTTTTTTTATTAGAAAATTAATTATTAGAAATGTTATTAAAATAAAACTGCACAGTTAAACTGTACATCCTATTAAACTGTACAGTTCTGGACAATTCTGAGGTAAGAAGTTAATGTATGTTTATACATTTTTTAATTGTCCCTGAATAAATGTCATGTTTTAAAAACCTCAGATACTGTACTTGCTGAGGAAATGAAACATCTTGGCATGTGAAAGCTGGACGAATCAGGATGTTCAGTTTATGCTGCTGGTATAGACGCATTCACTACTAATAAATTGATTTAAAATATCAAATGTATAATTATTCAATTTTAAACTTAGCTCAGGCTATTTCTGTATCTGAATCTTTGTGTCAGTGCGATCACTGAGTGAGTGACGAGTGTTTGTGTGCTTTAGTCCCGCGCGTTGATTGAAACACTGCATTATTTGAGAAGTATTGTGGCTTTTCTCAAGTAAAAAAGTGGATTTATTGCTGCCGTATCAGCACACAACACATACATAATTATCAATTTTTTTGAATGAATGTAAAGGCATTGAAATGTATTTTTCCTCCCCCTAAGATCGCCCATCGGGCAGCTGGAGATAGATGCTGCATCCCAATTTGCATACTATCCGTCCTAAATAGTATTTTAAACTAGAATTAGTATGTTCCAAATTGTAGTATGTTGAAATAAGTATGCCAAAGGTTCCTGTATGGTTTACTATTTCTTGTAAAGATTTTAAGTGTAGAACCGTCCATACTCTAAGGCAGGGGTGTCCAAACTTGGTCCTGGAGGGCCGGTGTCCTGGAGAGTTTAGCTCCAACCCTAATCAAATACGCCTGAACCAGCTAATCACGCTCTTACTAGATATACTAGAAACCTCCTGGCAGGTGTGTTGAAGCAAGTTGGAGCTAAACTCAGCAGGACACCAGCCCTCCAGGCATGAGTTTGGACACCCCTGCTCTAAGGCCTGTTTCCACTGAGTGGTACGGTACGGTTCGGCACGCTTTTATGGCCGTTTCACTGTCAAAAGGTACCTAAAAGTGAACCATACCATTTTGCAAAGGGTACCTAGCACAACAAAAGGGTACTAAAAGGCAGAGCTAGATGTGCAACTGGATGCTATTGGTTTACAGAGATGTGTCACTTGCTCCTGCAACAAGCCAGGAGAATGAAAACAAAGAAACCGCCCTTTTTAAAAACACAGCTGAGACATTACATTGTTATAATATATACATATAATAACCAGCGATGGTCAACCTGAGCTCAAGCAAATCTTGTCGTCTTGATGAACAGCCACAAAGCCATGAAGAACAAAATCTGCCATGTTCTGTTTTTGTTTTACGAGGCCGTCTAATATTGCGAGTGGTTTCACTTTCTCCAGAGAGCTTGCCGTGTATCTATATTTGAAATAACAAACTTCTTGAGCTGATGATAATAACGTGCGAGTGATCATTGAAGTGCTTCTGACATCCGATCCTTTCAGAAACAGACAAACACGAGAGTGACGCGAAAAAACAAAGGAGAAGCCGGAAAAAACAAAGGAGCAAATTAGGGATGGGCGATATGGCCTAAAATCCATATTGCGATATACATTGCAGCCTCCTGCGATAACGATATATATTGCGATATATAAATTATAATAGAACCATTTCAGAACAGGTTACAGAGACCCTTAGGAAAGCCAAACTGCTATTTTTTTAAGAAATAAAGAAACGTTGCATGTCATTTTGAGAACATTTATTGTGCAAAAGCAAAACTGTAATTAAACAACACAATGTTGCAGATAAATAAACTAAATGTAGTGCCTTTTAGAAAGAAATACATTTCTTTTAAGTCCCTGGTTCCTAAATGCCAAGTTGCAGAGAACAAAAAAACTGGTGTCTTTTTAGTTAAGGAACTTACACTGTACTGAAGTTACTTCCAGTTTTAATTAGTCAAATAAAATTGTGTATTGCAGATACTTTAAATAAAAACAAATTTCAAACCTGCAGCCTAAGGTAACACATTTGGTTTTTAAAAATGTTGATCTCCTAATGAAATTAAAACTGGTGTCAATTAATAAAGGAACGGACACTGTGAATTAGGGCTATACTTCCAGTATTAGGCATGACTATTTTAAATAAAGAAAACTCCTTCATTCTTTCCTTCTGCCTCAAAGTAACACCATCTTTTCTATATAACTTTAATGACCTTCAGCAACAGAATAGTTTCTTATTGATTTCTTATTCTTATTTAACAAACAAATTTAAAAAAAAAGTTTGTTTCTTTTCAGTGAGCACCACTGACAGGTCAAATCTGCTTTCTTTCTCTCCCTCTCCCTCTCTCTCTGTCTGCTGCAGTGTTGATGCTGCTGAGAGATTGAGATGCACCAGCCAAAGTTTGCGTATAAAGTAATGCAAAAATGAATACAATTAATATCGAAAGCAAAAGCAGAATCTCGGACATGTCCGGTTGGTAAAGTCTAGATTGGATACGCGGCCGGCCGGAAATGCGATATGCACATTAATATAGCGGCATTTTTATTTACTTTCACGTCAAGCGGTCTTTACATTGTTTTGTATACGTTGCTAAGCAATGCATGGCACTGAATGTGGTAAAGTCTAGATTGGATACGCGGCCGGCTTTGCTCTTAATTTCGCGGGTAGATTACGTCAAACATGCATTATCGCGATAGTGCAATAGAATTAAAATCTCTATCGTAGGCCAATTTTGTATCGTTTATATCGCATATCGTTTATATCGCCCATTACTAGAGCAAATGATTCTTTCAGCAACCTAAAACATGAACAAACTGCCATGTTTGACTATTATCTTCACCTTTTGGACTATTATGAACTCAGAATGACAGAATTACTTTGGTACCCTTTTGGCAGTGGAAACGCAAGCCTCATAAAGATGACCCGTACTGACACGTACCGTACCGTACTGTACCACTCAGTGGAAACAGACCATAACCGCTGATATTGCCCACAGTGCATGGCGCGTTAGACGTGAATTCGATGAGAACTACAAACGCGGGTAAAAAGTGTAAATAAACTACAAACATGATGGACGCGCGAGACCGTCAAGTAGAGAGACTTCTGTAAAGTTTGTACAGTATGACTGTTAATTAATATCGAGCCAACTGGAAAATATTTAAATCTAATTTTCTGTGTTATATTTCATCTGCAACAACAATACTGAATTTATATAAAGACATGTTTGGACATTACCGTCTGAATGCATAATTCTGAACGAAGTCTGATTTCGTGAATGAGAGATTAACTTGCTGCTGCTTCTCCAATAATGTAGAAAATTAAATATGAAAGAAATGTGAATGACGTGTAGAAGATCGACAGGGCTCATAACTAAGCAACACAACGATCTGGTAACAAGGAAGTAGTATCTCCCAAAGCTTGCATACTCTTCTGTTATGCACTCAAAAGTGTAAATATTTTTCCTTCACAAAAAAAAAAGTACATACTTTTAAAGGGTAGTGCAAGTATGCAAAATGGGATGCAACAAGATTTTGGTAGCCCGACTGGTAAAAGCAAAGCCCCAGGGCGTCGGACGAATAGTAATTTATTTAATTATTATAATTAAAGGAACAGATTTCTATTTTAATATATTTTAAAATGAATGGTTTTCTTGGGGTGGCAAAGCTAGATTTTCAGCAGCCATTAGTCTTACTAACTTACACCAAGTGTGTTCAATCCAAAATATCTGGATGTGTAAATCTAACTTAAATCATCAAACAATAGTTGAAAAAGATTCACACATTACAAAGAAAAGCTCTTTAAATTTCAATTCCACTTCTGTAGAGACCATAAAATGGTGCTAATAAAGTGCATGCAAAGACAAGCTTAACTTATTTCAGATCAGTTCATCAAGTTTAAATAAGATGTTTTTTAGCAAATTAGTACTTTAAAAGGTAACTGACATTTCATGGACAATATGGCTGACTCTACTGTTTACTTTTAATTGGCCAAGAAATATACTTTCGTTGATATGAATGGAATTGACTGTAGCAAACACAGAAAAGCTGAGCGATACAAACAAATTAGTGGACTGGAACTAATTGGAGCTGTATAATAATATGGTGAAAAGCTCATGACAACTTCACAGTGAGTGTACAAACATTTCTGCTGCATTTGACCTATATATTTCTGTTAATCCCATTTTAGCAGACTATATCCCTCCAAGGTCCATCAACACTTCAGCACTTCTTCACAGCTGAAAACAGATGTGGCTTCTGCTAAAGTGTGAGATCCAACAACTTTATTCTGTTAGTCTAAGTTTGCAGTGGGGTTTCTGCTCCTTATGTAGAGCCTAAAATAGCTTTGTGACTTTCCTTCTTTGCTGGCCAGTCTCACACTGAGACTCTAGTATTCGTGAGGTCATCTTCATAGTCAGCAAGACTGTGACCTTTGACCTTTTGACCTCATGGCATATTTCTTGTGCATTTTTGCCGCCGCCTCTAATTTTTAAATGCTAGCTAAAGCGACCTCAAGATAAATAAATAAACACATCCATACATTGCCTTAGCATGGCAATGAGGCATTCAGGTCAGTGATGCATTATGGGAGCTTTTCTTACAAGAAAAAGCTTGTGCTATAGATTGCATTGCCTGTCCCACTTTTCTAAACCGTCAGAGGTCATGAAACAAACCAAACAGCTATAATGTGAATTAGAAGCAAAGAAGTGACTGTAAACTGGACAAAACAGTGAGTGGCTTTAAAAAGAAATACAGTTCTACAAAGCATTGCGCATGATGTAATCTACATAAAAAGTACAAATAAAAATAAAACTATTTTATTGTTCATGGGCATTGTGCTGACATGTACCACTTTGGGTTTCTGGAGTTAGTGTCCTGGCTTGCAAACCTTTCCCAATCATGTCTCCCCTCTCTCCATCTTCATTTTTCCATCTCAATAAAGACTATCTATCTATCTATCTATCTATCTATCTATCTATCTATCTATCTATCTATCTATCTATCTATCTATCTATCTATCTATATATATATATATATATATATATATATATATATATATATATATATATATATATATATATATATATATTTATATACTGTACAGTTTAAGTCAGAAGTATTAGCCCCCCTGAATTATTAGCCCAACTGTTTATTTTTTCCCCAATTTCTGTTTAACGGAGAGAGGATTTTTTCAAAACATTTTTAAACATAATAGTTTTAATAACTCATTTCTAATAACTGATTTATTTTATCTTTGCCATGATGACAGTAAATAATATTTGACTAGATATTTTTCAAGACACTTCTACAGTATACAGCTTAAAGTGACATTTAAAGGCTTAACTAGGTTAATTAGGGTAACTAGGCAGGTTAGGGTAATTAGGCCAGTTATTGTATAATGATGGTTTGTTCTGTAGACTATCGAGAAAAAAATTGCTTAAAGGGGCTAATAATTTTGTCCCTAAAAGGGTTTTTAAAAAATTATAAACTGCTTTTATTATAGGCGAAATAAAACAAATAAGACTTTCTCCAGAAGAAAAAATATTATCAGACATACTGTGAAAATTTCCTTGCTCTGTTAAACATAATTTGGGAAATACTGTATTTAAAAAAGAAAAAAAATTCAATAGGGGGCTAATAAATCTTACTTCAACTGTATGTATATATATATATATATATACATTTATTGTAATGTATCAGATACTTAACTGTTTTGAGTGTGTATAGCGAGACCAACTGGATTATGTAACAATGTTTTTGTTGTGTTTTGTTTATCAGTGCTGTATCCCAATTCACGTATTATCCAGCCTAAATAATATTGATAAAGAATTAGTGTCCCAAAAAATAATAGTGTGTTGAAATTTGTGTTAAAAAAAAAGTTCAGTGAATGGTCTACTATTTGTGATAGAATTTTTTTTATTCAGATACATGGACATGCTAATGGCTAATATTGTTGCGCATTGATTGAGGATTGAATTAGCTTTATAAACATGGACACAAAGGGCTCGCTCTATTTTAACAATCTAGGCGCAAAATCTACATGTAAAGCTCAAAAAAGTATTAAGGGCAAGACAAGAGTCTTGTCTCTCATTCCCTTTAAAAGTCAGTTGTGTCATGCCATGGTGCATTTGCTATTTACATTGCGACTTTGTAATGGAAAGCTGAAGGCTTCACTAGCGAGAAAACAGTTAAACAGACCATCTGCAGCACGAGAATAAAGAACGAGCCTCCTCCATTCAGCCTCCTCACTTTTACTCTTTCTCCTTTACTTTTGTGGATAAGGAAACAATGTTTTACGCACTCCACTAAAGACATTCATTAGCCTACATATTTAATTTCGTTTGTTAAGCGCAAAGATTTGTTTCAAAACTATTTCTAAATTTAGTTCTAATTTCCAGCAAACGATTAAATGATCATTAATAATGAAGTGAGTTATATCCAAACACACGTTCTGTTCTTATGCTCCATATGGTGATGCAAATGTCTTCAAAACTCGACAACAAATATAAATCTGCATATAATAAATAATACTGCTACTAATGATAACATTATGCAAATTTTCATGAATAAACTGAAAAAAAAAACAGGATGAAGAAGGTATGGAGGTAGTGGATTTTATATTAATGTGGAAAATATTAATATTTATTATTATTATATTTTTGTAACACTTTAATTTTTTTCATATGTAAAGATATTTTTGTATTGCAGTGCAAGGCCAACAGGTAAATGGAGAGGTTTATGTAAATGATAATAATTAATTTGTAAACTTATTCTTGTTTGATTGCAATTAACATTGATAATTCCCTGACGTATCCTTAAAAATTCTTTATATTCTTTGAGGAGTTCAAAATAACTCTTCCATGCCATCACTACAAACCTCCACCCTTGAACCTCTGTTTTTTTCAAGAGTTGTTTTATCGCTTGGTGTATTCTGCATGCTTTGAGCCTTAAGCAAGTGTCTGTTGCCTGTTGTCATGCCCAGCTGTCTATGTTCATCCACATTTGCAGAGATAGATATGAACCATGCACTCAGTCCGGCCTTTGAAACTCACCACTCCTGGTTTAAGCAGAAAGCCAAACCCTCCGCAGTGCTCTTCGACTTCCCCCTGCACTCCATCCAAGAGCCAGACATGGATGTGTGCCAGGCCCGGCAAACCGCTCTGTCCTCCAGGCATCACACCCCATTATCCCCAAAGGAACCACATCAGCATCGAGATGCGACCTGCTTTTCTGTAGCACCTTCCGAGCTCAAAGCACTTCCTGAGCTCTTGGCAACAGTTCCCAGCAAAAAAAGGTCAGGCTAACTGCTTTAACCCAAGCTAAAGGCCAGGCGGTTGACAACAAACCAGCGTAGAGACTGATGACTCACATCACAAAGCCACAAGAATAAGAGCACGGCGAGTTGAGGATATCGTAGGCAGTTACTTTTATTGGGAACGATTAATACGCCGGCTATAGTGGCTTTTGGAAGCGTTCCCAACTCTGATCTCCCACAATCCGGCAGCTCATGTTTCAGATTAAGCCTCGCAGCGACACCACAGCCTACACATCATCCAAGCCCTTCCTTCTTGCCTCCACGCATGATCTTGCCGTATGACCTCACTCCTGCTCAAGCCTTCCAGTCCAGCACGGCGCTCAAATTATCCCTCAGATTCTAATACAGCATAATCATTTGCCTGTCATTTTCATTTCATGCTCTTTTCTTCTTCTGGGACTATTTTTGGGCGAAAGCTGTAGGAAATTCAGATGTTCAAACGCTTGCTGATTAGCTCTGTGATTAAAATGGATCGCTGGCTGAGCCTCGGCCAGAATCTAAAGCAGAGACTTCTGCAGTCATTAAGAGCACTTTGTAACAGTTCATATTGCAGTGCCTAACACCATCTGTTCTGCCCATTTTGGTGACATTTAGCGTACGAATGCAATTCGGTGAAAAATAAACTCATAAATCATGAATTACAATACAATAGACTCGTACAATAATTATCCAAGCTGTAGTTGTATCTAAAAACCTATTTTGTCTGAGTACATTATTTTGCTGCTGCATTCATTTAAAAAAGGCTGGGAATGAGACTGGTGTTTTAACCTCTCTCAGATTCAAGACCAAAGAGTCATTGCTGATGCCGGGTCCACATTTCCCACGATTCCCTGACTAGCTGGCGAGCCCTGAAGGCATGTTCTTTTTTGACAGCATAGTTAGGAGGTGCTGATGAAAGTGGAGAGGCTTCGCTGCCCCTGTACCCTCTCAAATTAGCACAGGAGCCCTGTTGCCTGTCACACGGGGGCCCCGACTCACAGATTTAGTTGCAATGTGAGCGTTCATGTCTGTGTTGTGTGATGCAGGTTTAGTGGTGGTAAGCGGTGTGTCTGAGGACATGTACTGTAGAGACGCTATTAGCCAAGCATCATTGTGTTAAGGACTTTTAAAACTACAGTAGCATTATATTTGAGCAGCATTTATTTTTTAGCAATATAAGAGTATTTGATTTATATATGTATCACAGAGGGGGTCACATTTTTGTGCCTGCATCAAATAAAATTTGCAAAAGGGATTTTATATACATGGTAAATGCATGTTTCATATAAATTTTGTAAAAATAAAGTGTCAAAATATGGTTGGAATAATGTTATTCACTGTAACAGATTTATTGGCGTCAACATATTTGAGTACACCCCTCACAAATCAGTAAATTAGTATATTCTATAGGATGCTTTATGCAAAGTTGGCCCATGGAAACCTTTGTTTTGGCCCTCCATCCCATCTGAGAATGATAGGGATGGTTACAAGATTGTCATTTCAAATCTAATGTAACCTTTTGTTTGTTTGTTTGCTTGTTTTATAGTAAAAAGCTAACTGAAATTAAATATTTCAATTAAATGCTGTAAATTAATAAGATTCTGTTTAAATGTAAATACTGTCACCTGACAATACAGAACCATTTTGAGAAAATCA
Source organism: Danio kyathit (assembly GCA_903798195.1). Classification (NCBI taxonomy): domain Eukaryota; kingdom Metazoa; phylum Chordata; class Actinopteri; order Cypriniformes; family Danionidae; genus Danio; species Danio kyathit. The sequence goes on from LR812526.1 coordinate 27,286,324, forward strand.
AGTCAAAGGCAGATTCTGCTTGAGAAGTGTATTCAGCTTTGAACTCCACTGTGTTATAAATGTGATTGTTTTATTGCAGTAACTTATAACTTTATTGTTTATTTTGAAATATTATGAAACAAAATTAGGACTTTATTAGCAACTTTAATGTAATATAGTTTGGTATATTTACCTTCGGCTCATGGCATTCGATAATATTTGGTATTTGGCCTTTTATACTAAAATGTTTGGGCACCCCTGATATACAGTTTAAGTCAGAATTATTAGCCCCCTTGAATTATTAGCCCCCCTGTTTATTTTTTTCCCAATTTCTGTTTAACGGAGAGATTTTTTCAACAAATTTCTAAACATAACAGTTTTAATAACTCATTTCTAATAACTGATTTATTTTATCTTTGCCATGATGACAGTAAATAATATTTGACTAGATATTTTTCAAGACACTTCTATACAGCTTAAAGTGACATTTAAAGGCTTAACTAGGTTAATTAGGTTAACTAGGCAAGTTAGGGTAATTAGCCAAGTTATTGTATAATGATGGTTTGTTCTGTAGACAGTCAGGGAAGATAAATTGCTTAAAGGGGCTAATAATTTTGTCCTTACAATGGTTTTTAAAAAATTAAAAACTGCTTTTATTCTTGCCGAAATAAAACAAATAATACTTTCTCCAGAAGAAAAAATATTATCAGACATACTGTGAAAATTTCCTTGCTTTTTTAAACATCATTAAGGAAATATTTAAAAAAGAATAAAAAGTTCAAAGGGTGGCTAATAATTCTGACTTCAACTGTATACAGTAGTCAACATTCGAAGTGAATCAAAAATGTTTTTCCTAGGACAAGAATGTGTTGTTCAATAGTTTTAGGACACTATATATATATATATATATATATATATATATATATATATATATATATATATATATATATATATATATATATATATATATATATATATATATATATATATATATATATACACACACAACAGAGTATAGTGTATGTGTGACACCCAAGGAACAAAAACTCTCCCCGCCTGTTAAATATAACTCCTCTGCTCTATACATATCTCTGCCCCATTCCTTTTTCAGTGGCGAAATAAAAGCTGGATACTCGCCACCTGCATATCATCAAGCAATTAGGTTAGTTTGTTCATCTTTCACTCTAATGTTACATTCAACAGCCAGCAATAGGATAATCAAGACGTGTCAGATGACAGCGCGACCCCACAGGCAGACAGTCATTCTCTTTCCTCCCTCTATACCTCATAAATTTGATTCAGCATTGATTTCCACACCAATCTATCAACCTGACAGCTGCTCTGCCTCCCCTTCTGATTTAACTCTGGTGGCTTCAGACTTTTGTCTCATTTCCTCCCTCCTCTGGTTTGTCGGTGAATATTCGTAATCGCTTAATCCATCACAACACCTTTTTAATCACCGGATCTCCCATGCACACTTGCCAAAACACACACACAGGCCTCTCTGTCTGGTTGCCTGCTCACTGACCTGTGAGAAGTTCAGTCCATTCAGGGGATGGCACTGTTCCTCCACCCTCTCCACAGCACCTGTCTGCTTCCCGAGACGCTCAGCCTCCTGTGCCAAGAACAGGTCGAGCACTGGGGTTCCCCGTGACCGGACGTCTGCTTCCGTCAGCGAATTCACCATTAGCATTACCCATACAGGCCTCTTGCGTTCCCAGTTCCCCGCGATGGCATTGAAGAGGTAGTCAGCATAAAGTCCTCGGCCGCGCTGGTCTGCTGTCATCCAGAAGGGCATCATGTGTTTGACGTAGTCCAGGTGGCGCTTGAGGCGGCGGTAGAGGTCCCGCGGCAGTAGCGTCTGGAGGTTTTCTCCATTGGGCAGAAGCTGGCAGCTGGTAAGTTTGGAGATGGTTAAAGGATCTGTGAGATCCAGTTCAAAGAACACACTGGTGCTGGTCTGGAAGGCACGTTTTGAGCTCTCTGGGATATAGTCCCACACTCGAGTGTACGGGACGTGGATTGTTCCAAACAGATAGGATGGTGGATAAGGACGAGGCCGCTTCACGGTCCACAGGAAGGAGTTCATGTCTTTCTGCTTTATAAGGAGAAAAGAAAGAAGAAGGGATGTTAGGGTCAAAAGGACAAGAGAAAAGCATTAACCTCAAAGTATGCTTCAGAGAATGCACAGCCTTTCAAAGTATGATTGCAGGAGCTCAACACATGCACACTAGAAAGATACAGTTTCTGCATTTTTTCTCGCCAAAAGTTTTGATAAGAATAAGTTGATGAAAATATATTTGTACTTGTTTAAAACAGTACTGTTTAACTAAAAGCTGTTTGTTACTAGGTAATTAGTTAAAGTTATTAGTAACCAATATAAACAGTAAAACCCAACAGTCAGCTTTATCAAAAGAAATGAGCGTAGTTAACTCAAAATTGACTGAAAGTTAATTCTACTCATTTGAAAAGAGTTTTGAACTCAGTGTTGAAGGTAATGAGTTAATTAAATACTTCATTACTTCAACTTAAATGGAGTAAGTTCACAGTACTCATATAGATCATTTTTTTACTCATGGTTTGTAGCAATCGGTTTCCTCAAACAGTTTGAGTTGCCTTAACTTATTGGGTTTCACAGTACTCAGTTGGTTTGAGTTCTCTTCATTTATTGGGCTTTACTGTGCTCAAATTGCTTCATTTACTCAAATAGATTAAGTTCACAGTACTCATTAGGATTGGTTTTTGAACTTAAATGGTTTGTTGCAATCGGTTTCCTCAAATGGTTTGATTTACCTTAACATTTTGGGTTTTACACTGTAGTTATGGTACACTGTAAAAAGTGATTAGTTACTTAAATCGAGTAAACCAAATGCCTTAAAAGCAACAAGCTGACTTTACAAAAATAATGTAAGTAAACTCATTGTAACTTGGAACTGTTAAGTTGACTTCATTTTTATAATTAAACTAATTGAACTTTTAAATAAAAGTAAATAGTCACTTTTTTCCAAATTCAATACAGGCTATAATTGTAGATTTTATAAACTTAATGAAGCACCAAATATGTAATATTGTAATAATTACAGTAATATTTTAAAAACAGACGTGCTAAAATAGTCTGACACTGTAAAAAGGGATTAGTTGACTTTAAATAGGTGAGTTCAATTAGCATAATTATAAACATGAAGTCAACTTAACGGTTCCAAGTTACAATGGGTTTACTTATTATATTTGTGAAGTCAACTTGTTGCTTTTAAGGCAATTGGTGTACTCACTTTAAGTAACTAATCACTTTTTACAGTGTAACTAGTAACCTTAACTTTTCTTTATTTGATTTTAATGCAATAATGTGCACCTTTTGTAAAACTGCTTTGAAAATAATTATTGTGAAAAGCATTTTTCAGATAAACTTGAGTGCTGCAGAAATGCTGTAACCCCCTCACTCATGTGGTGCATGTAAAATTGCATACTGTCTATTGGGCCTTTTGCACCAAGGAAACGTTTTGATAGCTTCTAGAACTCTTGGGGTAGTAGACCATAGGAACTGGGAAGGATTTTAGTTCTAGGAACACAATTTGCTGAAATAAATTAGCTTCTACATCAGAGGTGAGTCTAGTCCAGCACAAATGGGTGAGTTGTACTGGGTAATTTACAGGAACTAGGAACTGTTGAAACCATATTTAGGCATGGGCTGATAATCGCTTTCAAGGTATACCGTGCTTTGAAAAAGTCAAGGTTTTAAAACCGCCAAAATGTTCTCCTATAGTGTTCCTAATGTATGTGTAAGGTTTTTTATTTCTGTCCAAAGATGCTATTTTAAATTGTAAAGAAATCTGTGTTTTTTAAACAAATGAAGACAGCAGAAGCCTGACATGTTTACTGCTTCAAAATATTTAAAATGTTTCTTAAATAAAAAGTTTTAGTTTTTCACCAAGACATTTAAAAAGAATATATTTTAGAGCGGTAATCACAATAGCATGTAACTGTGATGCTTTAACCAAGGTTATCATACCGTCAGAATCTTATACTGGCCCATGCCTAACTGTACCAATATTTTGTATGGCATGCGTTTGACCAGTGATTTATAAATCCTCTTACATAGCCCCATGGTAAAGTGTTCATTGAACGTAAACTTCATTGTATCTCCATGGAAGTAGCAAGTCATCAGAATATGAATTTGGAAATATTATAGTACTTGGCTCATGTACTGTTTTCACATAATATATGTCATATTGAGTAATGTGTGGTTGTTGTTCTCTCTCTGTTTATTTTCCTAGTGTGAAACAACAGATTTAGTGTTGACACCTTGCAGACAAACTAAGCACGCATGTGTGAACAAACATAGTACAGTACACACATACAGTACTGTTCTGATCATGCAACTCATATTACATGCACTATATGCAGACAATTGCAAATGGGTAAAAACTAAAATAAACTTTAGGCTATACACTAAAATAATGAATGTCTTCTTTACAAGAAAAGACGTTTCTATATAAAAGGGGACAACATCTAACAGTGGACTGGCATTTTTTTCAAACGGAACTTGCATATGCCACTTACTACTACAGTACATTGTAATGTACACTTTCAATGTATTAAAATGCACCTATCAGGGGTGAGAAAAGTATATTTCTTTCTAATTTTGTTTTGAAAATAAATGTTTAAACTGTCTTAAAATCACTGATCTTAAACTGTATTCTGCATCCCACTTTAATATATGCATTGACTTTTTTCCTTGTACACAGTCCAAGGAGAAATAAAAGCAGCATATAGTAGCTGTATCACAGAGGAGCCGGTTCATGCCAGTCCACTGATAGAGCTGGCGTATTAAATCAGTGGTGGAAATGTTTAACTGGGGTTCTAAGTTTACAGTGTGCCTCTCCTCGTAAAAAGGGCCTTTACACTCTGCAGAGCTGCAAACCTCTGGTGTTTTGCACCCTCTGAAACTCTCAAGCATTTACTAGTTGCTGAGGCTGTCAATAGCTTTGCCCTTGTAAAATGTAACCTTCAATGAACAACTCTTTTCTAAACACTCTACCTTTAAATTTAATGAATTGTTCAACCACCTCGTATCAGGAAAGAGTTGTTCAGAGTTTATTAACCACTAGTCAGAGATCAAGTTAATAAGACCAGAAAGAGGTGCGATTGATGTTTGACTGTTTATACAGTGCTCAGCATAATTGAGTACACCCCATTTTGAAAATGAATATTTTTATCCATTTCTCAGTGAATATAGGCAATGTATTTTGTGCATTTAAACAAAACAGATTTATTAAACAGATAGATTTATTAAATAATATGTTAGTCACCAAACATATTTAGAAATTGAAAGATAATATAATTAAATTCAAGCAAAATATTGAAAAAAAAATTACAACCTACAAAATTTAAACTAATTTTTCCATTTTTTTTTTTTTTGCTTATCTTGATTTTTTTTTTTTAATTTGTATTTAATATTTTCTATAACATATACATTTGGGTGTACTAGTTTTTGGACCGTTATTGTAAGTTATTTTGTTGGATAAGCTCCTGATTTGACTTAAGTACTGACTAATCTAATGCATATGCAAAATATAATATTGTGTAGCATTAAAAATATGATTTTAAAAGATAGATTTGTGAGTGATATACGCATATATGTACTCATATTATTTCAAAAGTAATTTTAAAATTTTTGGGTGGTGAATAAATAATAGAAATCTGCTGTCTTTTTGACATTCATGAAAATGCATGTTTCTTTACACCAAATTATGTGAATTAATTTAACTCTTTATGCTCAAATCATGTTTGTACACTGTAAAATCCTGTAAGTTAAAGTAACTCAAACCATTTGAGGAAACCGATTGCAACAAACCATTTAAGTTCAAAAACTAAGCCTAATGAGTACTGTGAACTTAATTTATTTGTGTAAAGGAAGCAATTTAAGCACAGTAAAACCCAATAAATGAAGAGAACTCAAACCAACTGAGTACTGTAAAACCCAATAAGTTAACAAACCATTTGAGTTAAAAAAAAAAAAAACTAATCTGCATGAGTATTGTGAACTTACTCCATTGAAGTTGAAGTAATGAGGTGTTCAATTAACGCATTACCTTCAATACTGAGTTCAAAACTCTTTTCAAATGAGTAGAACTAACTTTTAGTCAATTTTGAGTTAACTACACTCATTTCCTTTGATAAAGTTGACTGTTGGGTGTTTCAGTGTAGGAAACGTTCCTAAAATTAACGATTGGTTTCTGTACATGCATTTGATTTGAGAGTTTTAGAAATGATAGGCTAGTTACATCGCCTAACATTTTGGGGTAATTATAATAAAATAGATCTACAAATGTTTTTCAGAAGTGTCTGAAACAAAGAATGCATTTCAAAAACTCTTTGATTCGTTATTAAAGTATTTTTCTGTTTTATTTATCTGTTATTTGCTAATAGTGATAATGATGATGATGATATTAGCGATAATTTATTCATATTTTAAGGTGTTGAGGCATCAATTTTAGTATGAAATGGCATGTGACACCTGTGGAAAACTGACCAGCTTTATTGGAGAGAAGCTTGTATACTAAAGTAATACTTTGTGAATGAGAAGGTCACGTTCGCAGACCCTCGGCTCTGTTTTATGGAGTAATTTCTTAACCAAAAACAGGCCTCGCAGTACTCGCGTATTATGAATTATATAAAGAACGCACAGGTCATGTCCTGTACAATGGGAAAAATAATGATATTAATCTTCAGGAAAAGATAAGCATTAATTGTCAAAACATATAAAATGGTAAATTGGCAGAACCCTTGCGTGCATAATGCATTATTTTAACAAAGCTGCATTGCGGCCGCAAACATATACCGAATGAGGGAAAGACAAACACATCTCTTTTAAGACGCGGGATAGTAGATATTACATTTGAAGGAAAACGTATTTTATGATTTCTTCCTCGAGCTATGATGAGTACTCTCCTCCACTAACTCTATGGCTCAGATAAAAGGGAAACATTAATTGCGTTAAACAGCCTCGCGCACTTGCCAAATTTTAATGAAGTAAATATGCTCGATAACTACTTTAACAGTTCTCGTCTCACTGAAATTTGATCAGTTTACGGGGGTCAGTGAATTTTTTCCATATAAATGCATTTGAAGTCTGTTCACCCGTGGGGTTCCCCCTTTTTCCTTTGACACATAAACTGGCATTGCACTGGCAAGGGTTTAGCAGTATTTCACTTGGCACAAAAGTTTATTTTTCAGTCCCAGATTTGTGCGAGGACATGATAGAAATGACAAGCGGTTGGCTGGAGGCCACTTAAATAATTGTTTTAAAATAGTTATTCCGTTAACTCACATTTTAACTGATGCAAAGAATCTAATATTGTTCTATTAAATTATATTTCTAAAGCAATTATAATTTTAATGTCATTATTAAATGTTTTAATATATTTATTAGAATTTATTACTATTATATTTATGCATTTTAATGGTTGACATAATAAAATACCTGTCAACCTTAACTAAAGTAACTAATGTTTAACGGTAAAATAACGATTGAGTTATTTAAATAGTTGTGAAATGTATAGTTCAATGCAGATACAATTATATTTTAAATAAAAGTTGATAGGCTGAAATTGTACAGATAAAGATTGTAATGTACATATTAAATTAATGTAGCCTATAGCCTATGTTAAGTATTTTTGAATTTTTGTTTTCTTCAGGTAAATACGGCACGTTAGATTAAATCTTTAAAGGGATTAGCCTACAACCTTTCTAATAACTTTGACTCACTTGACATGCGGGACATTTCCGTAATAAAAGCTAATAAAAAATAACCCACATTAGTAGCGGAGAGTTTCAGCGAATAAACAGCGGATCAGTTTCAAATGTTTAATATTATAATGTACTACATATCTCAATGAGATGTAATTTGTGAGCTTCTCTAGAGGTGCGTGCAAGTGCGCGCGAAGCAACTTCAGAAAGTGCGCATAAGACAAACTCACCGATACGGGCTTGTCACATTGCCGCGTGCTCTCGTGCGTGTCCCGGGCAAAGCCCACTTGAAAGAAAGCGCATAAAGTTACCAACCATCGCAGTCCCGAGTGACAGTTCATTTCGAGACGAGAGGGGACAGGACACCTCGCGCTGCCCTCAGCTCCGGTCCCTCAGTTGTTTTCAAGTTTCTCCGGTTTTCACGCCACAGATAAAGTGTTCTCCGCCGGTGATGATAATGGGCTCACATTTGCCGTCTCGAAAGGGAAGCATTCTGCCCCTTCGCCATTCTCCTGCCCCAGACTTTCAAAGGGATTCGCGATCTCTCTCTCTCTCTCTCTCTCTCTCTCTCTCTCTCTCTCTCTCTCTCTCTCTCTCTCTCTCTCTCTCTCTCCAGCTGTGGAGAGCACAAACTCTGCGCTGCGCCCCTCAAGTTTCCAGTTTAACTGCGCAGAGAACGTGAAACGCCTTGAATGTTTCCCCCTCTGCTTGTTTTACAAGAGGAGGGGAGAGCAGGTTCTTCTATACGAGAGTGCAACATTTTTAGTCACCGAACAGCTCATGGATATAGATGCTATTATTAGTAACATATAATAAGCTGTTAGTAATGTATGTGAACATTTTAGCTAATTTAATTTATGACATTTTGCATTACATTAACGACCTTACACGTCAAATAGAAAAAAAATCTCTAGATCTAGTTGGCGGAATGTTTCGTTTGCCTGTATATTTTTCAGTTAGTGTAGGCCTATTTTATTATTATTAGGTTGTACAGACATTATAGGCATAATTGATTTTCTCTCAAACCACGAAAATGTTGCATACAAGGCCCCTTGATGTATAATTGCTAATAAGCTGTTGCCCACAAAAAAAATAACCACTACAATGAGCATGAACTAAACTAAAATTGATTGACATTATTGTGTCTTTTGAATCTTTTAAAATCTTTCAGATTTTCACTAAATAATTTTGATTCTTCCATAAACCCTTTTATATATATTTAGACATATTGAATCTGTTTTTTTATTCAGATGGTAATGCAAATTTTGTAACATTTGCAATCTTGTAGAAAATGCATACATTTTATGTTTTTTTAAAGAGAAGCTGTCAACAGCCGTTTCTGCAGTTGATTATTTTCATGATACAGCAATCTGACATGTTCTTCATTAAGTGCCACATTCTATAAGCAATAGGTCTTTTATGTTTAACTGTTTTGTTTCTGACATATTGTACAGTTTTCCCTTAATCCATCACTGTCAACGTCTATTTGACAGCAATGCGTCGTGGCCGTTGACTCCGTTCATTTCTGCATTGACCTGTACTTGATCGCAGGCGTAGCTATGATTAATGAATCCAAACACTGTAGGAAGTAATGCCTGCTAAAATATATTTTAAGTTTGTTTTTCATTCCAGGCCTCGTTAGAGATGTGTCATTCCGGCCAGTATGGCTGGAGAATGAATGGCGGTGCTGAAAGCCAGTTGTCGTTTTTCCACAGTGCCAGCTCTGGTGCCGTGACCCGTGTTATTGTCCGAGTGGATGGCCGAGTGACAGTGTCAAGTTGTGGGCAATTAATCATAGGGATCCTTCAAAACGAGGGCTACATAGAGCTCCGCTGGTGACAGCAGAAAGAGTCGACAAGAGCCCCTTTGTGTTTCCATCACGTCTCATTCTCCAGACTCTCCAGGTCTTGTATGAGGCTCAAATGCGGGCATACTTGCTCTTACCTACTGTATATTTTCTGTCGGCTCAGTGATTACACCACACTGATTACAGCCTTATATTTGTTTATGTGAGCCTGCTCAACCAGGCCTTGATGATGTGCAGTATCAGTAAGTTTTAAAGCAGCACGTTTCAATCACGTGTTGACCAACTATTAAATTATAGATCTGCTTACAGTCCTGTAATGAAGGCTAAAACGCTCCTCCTCGTCATTTCGCCCACATGCCCTATAGTTACAGTAAGAACTCCGTCTGAATGATAGATAATCCGCTGTAATTGTGTTATTCTACGGCTCATTAAGCGTGTGCGCGGTTTATTTGACTCGCGGTGAATGTCAATTTGAGCCCACATCTACATTCTTTCATTGTGTGTGTTCTGTTATTGAGGGCTTTTCCTTTCGTACTTGTCTTATGTATCACCTGTATGGCAAGCCATTTTGACATTTATGTATCCTCTTTCTTTCATGTATCGATTTTTTAAATACCAGTATCTTTTCCATGAACTACTTATTTAATATATATTAGATTGATAGTATAGATTCATAATACAGATTCTAGTTATTCATTAGACTCTGGTACTTATTTTTTTACACATCTGATATTTTTGCCTTTGATCTGTGATTGAGATATTTTAAATAATAAATAATTATTCACAGTATTTTGAAGTGCCCATGATGTTAATATCATGCATGCATATAATGGCACTCCATTAACCAAGCTTGAAATATATGATCCTTATAGCAACCACACTGTAAAAAATGCAGGGTTCCAGATAACTCATTCATGTTGTCCCAACACAAATTGGTTAAGTTACCTTAACACTTTTAACAAATTAAGTTGTCCCAATGAAATCTCACGAATTGTGTTGTTTCAGCTCATTTTAAATAAGTAGTTTTTTTTAAATGCAGTCTGAGGAACTCATCCAAGTTGTTATTAGGGACCGAGCACCGAAACGGTGCGTAGGCCCTATTGGAATTGCTCCGTTTATTATTATTCTTCTTCTTCTTCTTCTTCTTCCGCGGATTGAATCGCGGTTTTGAGGGGCTAAACATGCCCGAAAACTCACGAAACTTTGCACACGCCTCAGAAGTGGCGAAAATTTACGTTTATTATAGGTTTCGGAAGTGGGCGTGGCAAAATGACTCAACAGCGCCACCTATAAATTAGAACGGACGAGCCCCCGAGCTACGAATCACGCACACGCACGAAAATTGGCACACACCTCAAACATGCCAAACCATACAAAAAAGTCTCTTGGAGCAATATCTCAAACCCAACAGGAAGTCGGATATTTTTAACTTCCTGCGGCGAAAAAGTGGCGTTTTTGCCATTTGCAGGCGTTGTATTTGAACGAACTCCTCCTAGGGATTTTATCCGATCAACACCAAAATTGGGTTTTGTCATCTAAAGGCCTTGGCGATGTTAAATTGCGAAGCTTTAGAGTTTTCGGCGATGGGCGTGTCCGTGGCGGCCTCGCAAACTTTGACGATTCGCCATGAAACAGGAAGTTGCTATAACTCAGGCATGCATTATCCGATATGCCTCAAAATTCACACGTATGATAACCGTCTTGACCTGAACACGTTTACATGCCAATATCCAGTCACAGTTATAGCGCCACCTGGTGGCAACAGGAAGTGTTGTGTTTTACAGCATAACAAACTCCTCGCACAAATTTTATCGTATCAGCACCAAATTTGGGTGGTGTTATCTGAAAGCTCTAGCGATGATATATTATGAAGATCTAGGGTTTTCACCGATGGGCGTGTCCGTGGCAGCGCGACAAACACCAACGCTTCGCCATGGAACAGGAAGTACTTATAGCTCATTCACACATGATCCGATCAGCCCGAAACTTCACATGGTTGATAAGAGTCCTCTCCTGAAGACATCTATATGCCAATATCCAGTTACAGTTATAGCGCCACCTGCTGGCAACAGGAAATCACTTATAACTCAGCCAAACAATGTCCGATCTGCCTGAAAATTCACATGTTCGATAAGGGTCCTCTCCTGAAGACATCTACATGTCAATATTGAGTAACAGTCATAGCGCCACCTGCTGGCAGAAGGTACTTTGGCTTATAACTCAATCACACAATGTCCAATCTGCCTAAAACTTCACATGGTTGATAAAAGTCCTCTCCTGCACACATCTACATGCCAATACTGAGTCACAGACGTAGCGCCACCTGCTGGCAACAGGAAATCCCTTATAACTCAGACAAACAGTGTCCGATCTGCCTGAAAATTCACAAGTTTGCTAAGAGTCCTCTCCTGAAGACATCTACATGCCAATATTGAGTCACAGTTATAGCGCCACCTGCTGACAGAAGGTTGTTTGGCTTATAACTCTACCACACAATGTCCAATCTGCCTGAAATTTCACATGGTTGATAAGACTCCTCTCCTGAAGACATCTACATGCCAATTTTGAGTAACAGTCATAGCGCCACCTGCTGGAAGAAGGTACTTCGGCTTAGAACTCAACCACACAATGTCCGATCTGCCCGAAACTTCACATGGTTGATAAAGTTCCTCTCCTGAAGACATCTACATGCCAATATTGAGTCACAGTCATAGCGCCACCTGCTGGAAGAAGGTAGTTCGGCTTATAACTCAACCACACAATGTCCGATCTGCCTGAAACTTCACATGGTTGATAAAGTTCCTCTCCTGAAGACATGTACATGCCAATGTTGAGTCACAGTCATAGCGCCACCTGCTGACAGGAGGAAATTTGGCATAAATCTGTGATTTTTCGCAGGTTTTTTTTATATATCGGCTTAAATTAATATTGTTCGCCGTTCTCTGTCATCTTGAGGCCACCGGGCGGCGGTGAGCCGGGGTGCGAGGTCCCTATCATCGCTGCTTGCAGCTTTAATTATTCTTCTTCTTCTTCTTCTTCTTCTTCCGCGGAATGAATCGCCTTTTTGGGGGTCTAAACATGCCCGAAAACTCACGAAACTTTGCACACGCCCCAGAAGTGGCGAAAATTTACGTTTGTTATAGGTTTCGGAAGTGGGCGTGGCAAAATGACTCGACAGCGCCACCTATGCGCTTGTGACGGACTAGCCCCCGAACTACGAATCACGCACATGCACGAAAATTGGCACACACCTCAAACATGCCAAACCATACAAAAAAGTCTCTTGGAGCGAAGTCTCAAACCCAACAGGAAGTCGGATATTTTTGACTTCCTGCGGCGAAAAAGTGGCGTTTTTGCCATTTCCAGGCGTTGTATTTGAACGAACTCCTCCTAGGGATTTTATCCGATCAACACCAAAATTGGGTTTTGTCATCTAAAGGCCTTGGCGATGTTAAATTGCGAAGCTTTAGAGTTTTCGACGATGGGCGTGTCCGTGGCGGCCTCGCAAACTTTGACGATTCGCCACGAAACAGGAAGTTGCTATAACTCGGGCATGCATTATCCGATCTGCCTCAAAATTCACACGTATGATAACCGTCCTAACCTGAACACGTTTACATGCCAATATCCAGTTACAGTTATAGCGCCACCTGCTGGCAACAGGAAGTGATGTGTTTTACAGCATAACAAACTCCTCCCACAAATTTCATCGTATCAGCACCAAATTTGGGTGGTGTTATCTGAAAGCTCTAGCGATGATATATTGTGAAGATCTAGAGTTTTCGCCGAGGGGCGTGTCCGTGGTGGACTGACAAACATCAACGCTTCGCCATGGAACAGGAAGTACTTATATCTCATTCACACAATGTCCGATCGGCCTGAAACTTCAGATGATTGATAAGAGTCCTCTCCTGAAGACATTTACATGCCAAAATCCAGTTACAGTTATAGCGCCACCTGCTGGCAACAGGAAATCACTCATAACTCAGCCAAACAATGTCCGATCTGCCTGAAAATCAACATGTTCGATACGGGTCCTCTCCTGAAGACATCTGCATGCCAATATTGAGTCACAGTTATAGCGCCACCTGCTGACAGAAGGTAGTTTGGCTTATAACTCAATCACACAATGTCCGATAAGCCCGAAACTTCACATGGTTGATAAAACACCTCTCCTGAACACATCCACATGCCAATATCCAGCTAGAGTTATAGCGCCACCTGCTGGCAACAGGAAATCAATTATAACTCAGCCAAACAATGTCCGATCTGCCTGAAAATTCACATGTTTGATAAGAGTGCTCTCCTGAAGACATCTACATGCCAATATTGAGTCACAGTCATAGCGCCACCTGCTGGCAGACGGTAGTTTGGCTTATAACTCAACCACACAAAGTCCGTTCTGCCTGAAACTTCACATGGTTCATAAAAGTCCTCTCCTGAAGACATCTACATGCCAATGTTGAGTCACAGTTATAGCGCCACCTGCTGGCGGAAGATAATTTGGCTTATAACTCAACCACACAATGTCCGATCTGCCTGAAACTTCACATGGTTGATAACGTTCCTCTCCTGATGACATCTATATGCCAATGTTGAGTCACAGTCATAGCGCCACCTGCTGACTGAAGGAAATTTGCCATAAATCTGTGATTTCTCTCAGGTTTTTCTATATATCGGCTTAAATTAATATTGTTCGCTGTTCTCTGTCATCCTGAGGCCACCGGGCGGCGGTGAGCCGGGGTGCGAGGTCCCTATCATCGCTGCTTGCAGCTTTAATTTATATTTCTTTTCTTATTTTTATTGTTCTTCAAAGCAGGAACAATCTTTTATCTTTATATATAATGATACAATATGGAATGACGGTCAAAAACTCTATCACTCCATCTCTTTCTCTCTTTACATCACAACCCGGATATGATGTAATCAGTCATCAATAACCATAATAAGGCACAATTAAAGCATACAATAACAATATAAGTATTCTTTTAATTGCAAACAGTATAAATGCAATAAATAAATAATGGTACCCATGTATAATATTTTAAAATTTGCATTATAAATATGGCTCTAACAGCGCATGTTCATTATTACGATATATTGAGTACTTATTTTTTAGCTGCTTGTACCTATTAAAGATACCTGTGCTTATTTGTTACAAAGTAGTAATTATGAAATGGCTATCCATTCAGTAGAAGCAATATAATTAATATTAGTTAATATTAAAATAAATACACTAGTAACTAATGAATACTTACAAATATCTATTTAACTTCTATTAGTATTGAGTTGTAATGAAAAAGTACTAGTATCTAATGCACGGCTATTCAATTGGCGGCCTGCAGGCCAAACTTTGCTCCAGAGGCAATTTGTTTTGACCCTCCAAATAGTTGTGACCAAGACATCAAAAATAAATTTAGTTCAGTCGAAAAACGGTCGCTATAGTTATGAAGTGACGTGTGTCTGTTCAATACAGCAGTTCAATATAGGCTGAGCAGAGCATGAGTCACCTGATATTAAGCGAGTGGCGCGAGCAGCCAAAAACATTTGGATATGTTTGTAGAAAAGGCCTTTTGTACTATGCACTGATATCGTTATTAGGGATGCAATGATTAGTCGATTTCACTAATCGTGCTTTATTTCATCACGGTTAATTAATCATAAAGGCTTCTCAATGCCGCATTTCTATTGCACGGAACGAAGCTGTTGCAACTAAACAAAGTTATGCTACTTTAAAGTTGTGAGCTTATACACCAAGGCTAATACGCATGCACACTGGATTAACTAGCAGGCCAGTGACATATCGCGTCTTTTCTGCTAGCAAGTTTGTCATTTACAATGTAAGAATATATGCCAATATGCGTGCGCAAGCGAAGTGACACGCTCCCACCTTCCAGGCGGTCCCAATAGAAAACATCTCACGCTGTAGCAGTGAGAGTTGTGGCTTTCAGTGTAATGTAAACAAAAAATAAGTTAGATGAATTATTACAAATTATTCAAATGATTATGTATGTATAAACGCAGATGATAAAAACAGTTCATTTAAATACTTATCTAAGATAAAGCTTAAATTTACAGTAGACGTGATAACAGTGAAACTGTGATTATTCTTCAGACTATAATCGTACAACCAATATCTATAATTGTTGCATGCCTATTTGTTACACAGTTTAAAAGATAACATATGAACATAAAGTAACTTATTACAAATACTCAAATTACTGTAATTGAGTAGTTTTTCCTCAGGAATTGTAATTTACTGAGTACTTTTAAAAATGTGTACTTTTACTTTTCCTTGAGTACATTTTTAGTGCTGTATCTGTACTTTTACTCCACTACTTTCTTTCAACCTGCAGTCACTACTTTATTTTTCTTGTCCATGGGGATTAGAAAAATCAGTCCTGTAATTCCTGTCCAATCAAATCGCACATACCATAGAAGGTAAATTGCAACTACCTCAAGACGTGTGCACTTTATAATTGCAGCAAACTGTTTGGAAGCATTAAAAGTGTTTAATGCTTTAAGAGACTGTTTAGATGCATGTCACTGATGAGAAGATGACGGATGTTTACTGTATGATGACCGAAATGGCCTTAAACCTCTAGCAGGCACACAACGTCAACATGACATCTGATTGACGTTGAACCCTAACGTCTTGGGGACTTTGCATTTTGTTTGGAAATGAAAATCAGGTTGACGTCAGAACTCAACATCAGGCCAATGTCAATGTCCAACCTAAAATTAACCAAATATCAACATCTAATGATGTTATAGCTTGACGTTGTGTGAACGTTACCCCTATGACATCTATCAAATGTTGGATTTTGGTTGCCGTACCTGATGAATAAATGTCAGTATTTGACGCCATATATGATGTTGGTTTAAGATGTTGGCTTAACGTTGGATTTTGGTCACTTTCTATCAACCAAATATTAACGTATTTTGACGTCATTATTGGACATCAAAATAACACTGTCCTTAGCTGCTGACTTGACAATTAATTTTGGTCACCTGACATTACAACCTAAATCTAACCTAATATTAATGTCTTCATGATGTTGTGTGCCTTCTGAGCAATAACTAAATGCTCTACAGAATGTTACGTTTACACACACATGCACAAATTACACACAAATTACAAAAACACATCAGCTTATGACAGAATAATACTCACTACTCTTGAGTACTTTTAAATTGGCAACTTTTTACTCATACTTTGAGTAATTTTTTACAACAGATACTTTTACTCTACTTGCACTACATTTTTAGGCAAGTAATGGTACTTTTACTTGAGTATGATTTTTCAGTACTCTTTCCACCACTGCTCATAAGTCATATATCTCCGGCCCCTCATTTAGAATGCTTTTCATGAACTGGCCCCCATGACAGACTAATTGAATGGCCGTGCTCTAATGAAGGCATTTGTTATAAATATGAACTAGTAATGAAACTAGTACCTAAAGAATACGCCTGAGTAGATTAATAATTAGTACAAATATATAATACAAATATAGGTTGCATGAAAATATATAATAGTTTGTTTTATAGATTAAATGTTCAAATGGCTTGCCATAACTTGTGACCACCTGCAGTTGAATTTACCTGTTGAAACCACCCCCAAGCAAGAGCTCGGTGTCTGAGGGTGATTTTCACATTCTTGGCTTGTGTGTGTGAGGAATATTTCTGGATCCATTCCACAACTTCAACCACATATATTGTGCACTCGGATAGTGAAAAAAAAGGAGTTAAAAGTTAATGTTCTGGTTGTTTCTTTAATAGATTCCTTGGGACACATAAGCTTAAGAATGTGTGTGTTTTTTCTTAAAGGGAGCACATATGGTCACACTGTCACAGTCTGTATCTGCATACATTCACCTCATCGTCAGACTGAAGCCTTCAACTGGACGTTCAAGCAAACAAACACGCTGACAGAGCAGTCTGGGCTCCCATATCCTGTCAAGCTTTTTTTATGATGGAGTGGCTAATGTCTTTCACCTCAAGGTTCCGCATGTCATGTGTTTTCGTGTTTCTGAGGTCGAGAACTGACGCTTTGACATTTCACAGCTCACCCCGGATTGAGCTCATGAATCATGATCGAGTCAAAACAAAAATGTCTTTATTAATATTATTATTATTTTGCTAATTTTGGTGCATTACAGGCTGTATTCATCACAATATCTGTGTCTGTTTACCTTGTTTTTTTTTTTAACGGCGCCCTCTATTGCTCATTCATGGTAACTCAAGAGTAGGGGAGAGCGGGGCAGAAAGTAACACTTTTTGGTTTTGGCTAAATAAGGAACAAATGGGTTTAGACAAACCTTATTTTTTTAACAACAACACACAAGCCTCTCTTCCAAATGAGCACTGAAAGTATGATCACTGGACCTATGGTTTCTGTGCAGTATTGCCAAAAGTGCCAGGAGTAAAAATGTTACTATTTACTAGTTGTAACAGTCAGAGGGTTAGTTGCAACACATGCTTACAAAATCAGATTTTACACAATTAATTTAAGTTCAGTTTACTTTAAATAGTATATTTCCTCAGTACTCAACTCTTTTTTTTAATTCCACATAGCACAGCATGTTTACTTATTTATTGGATAAACACATTTGGATTTATTTGCATTATTATGCATTATTCTACAATGCATTTATTTGCATTAATAGCAATAAAAAAAAAAATTTCTATTAAAATATATATTGTATTAAAACATTTTTTAATTTTCAGTGTTGGTTATGGCTGGGAGGGCGTCCGCTGTGTAAAACATATGCTGGATAAATTGGCGGTTCATTTAGGTGTGGCGACCTCAGATTAATAAAGGGACTAAGCTGAAAAGAAAATGAATGAATGAACATGTTTTAATAAAAAAAGTTCTCAACATTACACTCCAAATTCAAAAATGATTTTGTTTGTTTAATTGGTGTCAGTGTGTTGCTTATTTGTAACACCCTTTATAACTAACCCCACTATGTCGTGTTTTTCTCAAAACTGGCTAGCAGTCACTGTGTTTTTTTACACATTTCAAAATGGTTCCATCTTTTAGCCTAGAAGATGGTAGTCACAGCAATATAAGACTTCACTTACATACTTTCACAGATTTAAAAAAATAAAAAACGTAGACTGTAATAAAAAATACTTTTAAGATGCAAAAATGGTTTCTCCTGTGTTTCTCATCCAAATTTCGCCAAACTTTTTCAATAATTGGCAGGAAGATTCCTGCTGACACTGTGGTGAAAACCTCAAAAGCATGCCATGGTTAATCCTGAGCAAATACCTTAATACTCCGTGTTACATTTTACCCTGTGTTACTTTGTTCCAGGTTCCTCAATATTACAGAAATAAGCTATTGTGCTGCTCTTGTAATGGATAAAAAATAATTAATTGCATGTTTGTTTGTTAATTTATTTACCATCAGGCCATTCAAAACAAATCTTCAGTAGAACAAATGTGAATTCATTAGAAGTAAAAGGGTTGTAAATAATGTTAAATCATTTTGTTTGGCCTGTATGTGGTTTTTTGATTCTCAATGTGTTCGTAGCCATTGACTTACATTTTATAAATCACCAAAGGGCATGGTTTCAACGTAATATCTTTTTAATGTTTGACACTGTAAAAACTGAACAGTTCCTCATATCTTGTGATTCAGGTTTACACTGCAAAAAAATATCTGTTAAATTTAACAATTTCCGTAATTCGTGTTTTCTGTCTATTTACGGTTGTGAATTTCATAACTTTGATCTCTGCTCTGTCTACATTTGATGTTGAAAATTCCACTCTGCAGTTTAACAAAGTGACTTTTATTGACAGTTTAGTAGTTTAAATAATATAATGCATAATAAATAATATATAAATAAATGAATCTGTGAAACTATTATTATAACCTTTATTTTACCAGGAAAGAGACACTGAGATTAAAAATCTCTTTTACAAGAGCCTCCTGGCCAAGATTAGGCAGTATACAGTTGAGGTCAGAATTATTAGACACCCTTTAAAATTTTTTTCTTTATTAAATATTTTCCAAATGATGTTTAACAGAGCAAAAAAAAATTCACAGTATGTCTGATAATATTTTTTCTTCTGGAGAAAGTCTTTTGTTTTATTTTGGCTAGAATAAGCATTTAGTGAAATCCTTTCTTTAAACTACACTTTTGTTTGTAGTTTATTTTAAGCAAAAGGTGCTGCGTATTTAAAAGCCTTTTTTCCCATCTCAGTCCACACTTTAGGAACAGACAGTAAATCAATATCCTGTGACCAAAGGCCATAGCTAAGAACAGGTTTTTTACAAATGTAATTTTGGAGATATGATGAGAGTAAACCCAATATAGATTTGTAAACAAAGATATGCCAATGCTTGAGCTAGTATACAACACACAATGATGAGTAAGAGATTTTTAAATTAGTTATAAATCTTAGTGCACCATGGTAAACAGTATCCAATACATGCAGACTCTGAGACAAAGCATGCATTTACAGTTGAAGTCAGAATTATTAGCCCCTTTTGAATCTTTTTTCTTTATTAAATATCAATAAAAAAATTATAAATAATTATTATTACAAAATTATTAGCTCCTTTAAGCTATATATTTTTTCAATAATAGAACAAACCATCGTTATACAATAACTTGCCAAATTACCCTAACCTGCCTAGTTACCCTAATTAACCAAGTTAAGCCTTTAAATGTCACTTTAAGCTGTATAGAAGTGTCTTGAAAAATATCTAGTCAAATATTATTTACTGTCATCATGGCAAAGATAAAATAAATCAGTTATTAGAAATGAGTTATTAAAACTATTATGTTTAGACTCGTTATCAAGACAATTCATTTAAACCATAGTGGTTTAAATGAATTGTCTTGATAACCAGTCTAAACATAAAAGTTTTAATAACTCTTTTCTAATAACTGATTTATTTTATCTTTGCCATGATGACAGTAAATCATATTTGACTAGATATTTTTCAAGACACTTCTCAACTCTTTTTTAGATGAATCAATAGTTTTAAAAACTGTCCACTTTCAGACTTAAGCCTTAGCTGGATATTTCACCTCATTTAGAGCTGTGTTACACACTACATGGAAGGTCATCTTCAAAAACCCATAAAAGGGGCTCTTTAAGGTTAAAAATTGTCTGAAGAAAGATCAAGGTCTCGTAACACGATTGAAAAGCATAAATAATAATAATAAAATAAAAACATAAATCACAAAATATGGGAAAACTGTTAATTTACTGATATTTTTTGAGTGTATTAATACTTTAAAACACCATCAACCTCATCAACCTGTACAATAGACAACAAAAAAGTACTCACAGCTCATTATCAACTTAGACAACATTCTTTTTACTAAAACGTCATTGCAACTTTCAACTCAACTCACTTGATCACCTTAAAAATAAAGGTTGTTTATTGCCATCAATGGTTCCATTAAGAGCCTGTAACATCTATAAAACCGTTTCAACCCACAAAAGGTTCTTTATAGTGGAAAAACAATATGTAATTTGACAACTTAAATAAATGGAAAATACCATGAATCACAAACTATAGGAAACTGTTATTTTTTTTATACAAAATAAACGTCACCTGCATCTTAGATGGCCTGAGGTTGAGTGAATGAGCAAATTTTCATTTAGGGTGTACAATGCCTTTAATATGAAGTCAAAGAAACGGGAAAGTTCACCTAAAAAGTTCTCTCACTCTCAAACCCCCAGCCTTGTTGCCGATACTGAGCTTCTGTTGTGGTTTCAGGCATTGTGGATTTCCAGGGACACTAAATGGTCCTCACAGAAGGGGGTTGCAAGTGTCATTTAGGGGTCACTAAAAGAAACATTGAAAGAGCTGCTAAGATTTCACAATCATCACTCCAAAACATGAACAACCCATGTAGTTTTGACAGCAAATTGTAGCAAAACTACAAAGCCAATGAAGGAGAACGACAGTTTGAAGAATCTGTTGTGCGACTATTTCCTGGCATGTGCTCGCATGCAGACAAAGAGAGGAAGAAGAAGAGAGAGAGATGGAGAGAAGGAGTGAAAGTGAGAGGCGGAGGAGGACAGATTCAGATGACGATAAGATGAGAAGGCGACAGACGACCGCTTGTTCGCTTTCTCTGAGGCTGTGATGGAATTTCTTACAGATCAAATGTGAAAGAGTTGCTGCTTCCAGGGAATATCGGAAACTGTGGATGGAATTGTTTAGCTTTGTTTGTTTGATGTTGGATCTGGTTTGTTAGAGTACATATGTAGGAGAGAGAGAGAGTGGAAAAAGTGTGCATAACCTCAGAGGACAGCGAACAATCACATCAAAGAGCTAGCAAACAAAGGCATCCCATAATGCAACGGCGCTTTCTATTTAGATCAGAGATTACATGTGTAATTGCATGATGATCTGGTTGGGACCCCTGCGACGGCTTTATCTGTTACTGGGGTCTTTTCAGTGTTAGATCGGCTGACTGCTTCTATTCATGATCCAACTGTACAAAGAGCTTCAAAATGACTAATATAGTGAGACCTGGAAGTGTGCATTTGAACAAAAGAAATCATAATATTATGGAAATAACGACCTGGGCATCATTGTGAGGCAGCAGTTCATTCACATTGACCACAAATCGGCTTATCTTTTTTTCCAAGAGATGTTAGACTGACTACTGGGATCCATAGATACTGAAGCCGGTGTAAATCACATATTCTCCAACCATGTAATTATAGGGTTCGCAAGAGCACTTAATCTGACCAAAGCAGACAAACATTTATTGTCATAAATTTGCCAATCACGGTGTAGTGACATGGAGTTGGATGAAGTGTGTGATGTTCTGTGTGAGTGTGTTTTAGAGACAGAAGTGGGTGAGGGAGAGCCGAGAGCTGCCTAAGAAAATACGCAGAGGCCTGTTTCCTGGCTGCAGACGGTAACTGTGTGGGGTTTTCATGAGTGCTGAAATCTTAACCATGTTTATCCAGCCTTTTTCCAGTGTTCTTAAAGAACATCTTAGTTTCTTGACCTGGATTGCTTGTCAGGTTTTGAAATGTTTTGGCATTGGGTGGATGCTGTGTGTGAGTGTGTGTGTGTACTTCAAGTTTTCAACACAGTATCAAAGTCTTTTTAAATCAATAATGAATACTTGCTGTATCTATCTATCTATCTATCTATCTATCTATCTATCTATCTATCTATCTATCTATCTATCTATCTATCTATCTATCTATCTATCTATCTATCTGTCTGTCTGTCTGTCTGTCTGTCTGTCTGTCTGTCCGTCTGTCCGTCTGTCCGTCTGTCCGTCTGTCCGTCTGTCCGTCCGTCCGTCCGTCCGTCCGTCTGTCTATCTATTTGTACACTTCTTTATATTAACAGGAATTATATATATCAAAATAGATATAAAAATATAATTTTTACATAATTCTTCATATTAAATTTATATATGTAATGGAGGCCAGCTAGCAAAGTGCTATGCAGGTAAACCTCACTCTTCTGACCTCAGAAGTTGCTCTACCAGCTCCCACGCAAAGAAACACCGGCTCGATCCCAGCTCAGAGCGGGTTGGGTGTAGTGACCTGAAAAGGTGCTGTAGCGACAGACCCTATAGAGGCCATGGTCTTTAGCCTCCTTGTTAGAGTAACCGACTCCCATGCAAAGAATCTTCAGTTGGGTCCAGTATGATCGGTGGGTTACATATACTGTATATTTACTATTTTATTGAATAATATATTTAAAATATTTTATGTACATAAATACATGTATAATATATAATTCACAAATAATGTTAAATTGTTATGATGATCATTGACACTTCATACATTATATTATATATACATTTTATTTCATGTATAAATTTGTGTGTAAAATATTTAATACATTTGATCAAAACAACAACAATATCGCATCCATTATACTGTATTATACATAAATGCATGAATTTTCTAAAACTGTAGACAGCATTTTAACATATTATACAAATATGCATCATTTTTAATGATTTACATACAATATTTTAAATGTATTTTTGGTCGAGCATGCATGGGCAGCACTATTGTACTTCATAAACTAAGGTCAAAGGAGATGAAAATGATCAGTTAGTTCCATATATTAATCTAACATGTTAAAAAAAAGTATCAAATCTCGAAACAAAATGCTTGCGTGTCTTTCTTCTACATCTCTGTCTTTAGATCACATGTTGATATAAAGTCTTCTCTGCAATCCAGCAAAAATGTATGAAACGATGGTTATCTCTCTCATGTTGGCACTTTTAAAAGTTTGTCTGCGATATGAGCTGAATATTTCTGTCTCAGCAATCACAGATAAATCACAGCAGGCCAGCAGGCCATGGGAGAGAAATGTGGATGGTTTCCCCGGTCCGTCAACTGGACTGAATCACTATGGCAATTTTCTAAGCCTGGAGAAAAGCATAGAGTTCTGCCAAACTACATCACGTCCTTTTCTTGGCACAATCACCTTCTTGTCATGCGTGTCTTGGTGTAATTGTGTCCAAGAGATGATGTGCTATATTAATAGAAGTGAAATAAATATCTTTTCCAGCATTTTAGGCCTTAAATAAATGACTGAAGAGAGAAACAAGTAGGATGATCTGTCCAGGGAGAGTCCCGTATTTCAGCTCTATTTTTACTGTTCCTACTTAATATTATAAAAAAATATTGTCCTGTATTTCACTTTTCCTAAAACCTTTTATTTGCTGAGCACTAATAGTCTATTGTAACATGAAAATACACTCAAAAACACTGCTTGTTCAAACTACGTATGTAAAATTAGCTTAACACAATTTTATGAGCTTTATTTATTTATTTATTTTGGTGACAACTTAATTGTTCTATGGACAGCACTGTCGCCTCACAGCAAGAAGGTTGCTGGTTCAAGTCCTGGCTGGATCAGTTGGCATTTCTGTGTGGAGTTTGCATGGTCCCTCCGTGTTCGCATGAGTTTTATCCAGGTGCTCCGGATTTCTCCACAGTCCAAAGACAAGCACTATAGGTGAATTGAATAAACTAAATTGGCCATAGTCTATGTGTGTGAATGAGTGTGTATGCATGTTTCCCAGTACTGGGTTGCAGCTGGAAGGGCATCCGCTATGTAAAACATATGCTGGATAAGTTGGTGGTTCATTCCCCTGTGGCGACCCCTAATGAATAAAGGGACTAAAATGAATGAATGAATTGTTTTATGTTTAATCCACTTAAATTTGTTGTTAACTTAATTGATTCGTGTCGGGACAACCTGAATGAATTGTGTGGAACCCTACATTTTTTACAGTGTAGCCTAATTAGTGGTTGCCAATTATGTCATATTATATTAAAAAAAACACAATTACCATCCAGTCACAGTTCCTTATTGATCAATTGGCAGTTGGTGAAGGTGAGACCTGTACCATCTGTTGTAAGAGTTGGGCAATTTACCTTTTTCTGATGCCCCATAATGCATTTGCCTTATATATGGTAGTAACTTCTTTTAAACTTGTAAACAATCAGTGAATTTTTCATCAGTTCATCCAATAAATATTAAAAGGCAACTTAACAAATGAACAAGTTACTTTCAACAGACCTGAATAATGCCTAAAACAACAATTTCTGAATCAATATCATTATTGTGCATTAAATATTATTGCAGGGATTACAAAGAGAAAACTCCGGAGGAACAAAATACAGTGAATTTTAAAGTGGCCACAGATATGCTTGTGATGCTAATGTCATGTTAAAATATACCAACTGTAACTTTATTTTCATGATGGATTAAATTAACGTAATTGTAAGTTTTCATTTTGTAATTTATCATTTATATTGATGTGTTCAGTTCCTTTGATTCCACAAACCATAGGATTCCTACAACCTATAATTAACCTCTGTTATTTTGGCCTTATTGTGACAGTTATCTGAGTGAAATGGGGAAAAATGGATGGCGGGACTTGATATTGTTCTTTAGAAATTGACTGGATAGTTGGAAATTGAAAGTTGCTATTAAAATGAAGTATATTTAAATGTCAGTTTTGCACCTAGTTGTGGAGGATTTTCCCCACCCTCAAACCACATACATTTTTACAAAATAATAAATACTATAATATTACATTTTTAAAAATAAGAATAGTACGTTTTGATTTCATGCCAACTTTAAAAGGCAGTAGTCACAGGCAGAAAAGGGTGGATAGCAAGATAAATAAATGAACATTAGAGGGTGTGTTAAAAAGAAACTTCCAGCTGAAATGTATTGTTTCACAAATAAACTGAATCAGTTTTTCAATCGTGAAACCATGAACTATAAGTCATGTAACACATTAACATGAATAGGCATGGGCCGGTATAAGATTTTGACGATATGATAACCTTGAATAAATATATCATGGTTTTAAGGTATTGTGGTTACTGCTCTAAAATATATTCTTTTTAAATGTCTGGGTCAAAAAACAAAAATTTTTCTCCCCTTTGAACACAAAATATTTTATTTTGAGAAACATTTAAAGTATTTAGGAGCAGTAAACATGTCAGGCTAAATAATTCAAATGAATCATTTACTTCTGCTGTCTTCATTAGTTTCAAAAACACATATATACCTTGGGAATGGTATAGCAGAAAATTTGACGGTTTTAAAACCTTGACTTTTCCAAACCGCGGTATACCTTGAGAACAGTTATCATCCCATGCCTAGTTATGAATGATAAATTAGTCTAAAAAACTTGATAGTAACCATTTAAATGGTATCAGGTCAATGATCTGGAGTAGAAGCATAATTCAAATTGATGTTCAATATCCTGTAACCATCTTGCACTGTAAAAAACAATCCATAACATATACGGTAAAACATTTTACCATGATTTTACCATAAAAAGTAAGGTATGAATATAAATTTTTTTTTAACATTTTACAGTAAATGATGGTATTTCATTCATTTATTGTCCTACACCAATGTTTTGAAGTACTAACATCTACACAAAGTAGCTTTGTTACAGCACAACCATAAGCAGGTGTGGTGAGAAATTAATATGATGAACCAATGCTCATCTTAAACAACTGTTTAGAAACATATTAATTTATAGAAGGTGCTCAGTGTAATTCACACAATTACAATTACTGATTCACACAATTACACTTTAATGTCATGTGTGGTACCATGATGGTGTTTACTAAACTAAACAAATGCTGTAAAATTTACAGTATTACTGGCAATTTTGGTTAAATCTACAGCAAAGTTGTAATTGTTAATTTACAGTCCGCTTGTCAATTTTGCCAGCAATACTGTCAAAATTGGCGGTAATACTGTAAAATGTACAAGTGCACTCTAAATTAACAATTACAATTGTGCTGTAAAATTACAGAAAAAACTTAATGACCCAAGCATCTCCTGTGCAAGTCATTTTTCAGGATGTTGACAGTAGGTTGATATTTCAGAAAAATACTCTGCTTTTGATTTTGGTGACAGATTTTGCACTCTCTGACACCACAATTGTGCTACTTTCCTCTACAGTTTGTTAGTAAACGATGCAATCAGATCCTGTTCTGATGCATGTTTTTAATTTCAGCTCGCAAACAGTTGTTGCTCTTTGGCTCAACCCAGAAGCCAAGAGAAGCTGTCAGTAAAGACATGATGAAGTCTAGAAAACATCCTACCCTCCATCCCTTCCATGATTCACTCTCAAAACCAGAAAATAAAAAAAACCCTCAATGAGTGTGGGCGCTTCCAGGAAAAGCTCGGCTCTCATTTTCTGCTTCTCCTCCTGATTCTGAGCATGTGTCTGAGCTTTTACTGTAATCTACAGTACGCAGGGCTAAAGGAAACGCGTTATGCTGTTTTCATATGCTGATTTGTTTATTGTGCTGCCAGCAGCCGTGGCGTGACGTGCCACATGTTTGTGCAGAAGCATTTCACACACTGCACATGTTTGAATGGAAGAAATTATGAAAGTATGTGTATTTCTGAGTAAGACATAAATGAATCATTCACAGTGAATTTCCAGGCACGAAGAGTAGTGTTGAAATTGTGATCATTTTCATATTAAAATCAGTAAATAACTTTGATGAAGGGCTACAAGTCTTTCGAGTAGCTTTGAGTCTTAAAGGGATAGACACACAAATATAAAAAATTACACTTTAAAAAATTGCTGTTAAAAAATGGTCAGATTCCACAGTAAAATAATGTTTTTTCACTAAAACAGTAATATTCTGTTTAAAAAAGTGCCTTCTGGGTAATATTTTTGTTTTAGAGAAAGTAGCAAACAGCAGAAAACTGTCAGTTAACAGAGCTCAGATTCGACGATTTCAAGTCTGTGTTTGAAATCACACTTTGTGCCCTCGTTCACTATTCTATACACTAGTTCACTAATATAGTTCACTTGACAGAGTTAATAAACACTAATGAGTGAACTCAGACACTGATGAACACCTGCTGTAATGATCACAATCACTGAAGGAAAGAGAAACAAGAAACACAAAGAGTGACTTCAGTTACAACATTAAATAAAATCAAGTAAAATAAAACACCTTCAGTCTCAGCAGAGGATCATTAAACAACTCCACAAACAACAGCAGATTCACTTATTTCTGACCGCTTTGACTTCCATACGATTCTTATTGAGAACCAACAGAAATTTAGGTGTTTTTTTTTTTTGTCACCTTAATGGAGTGAGGGGCTGGTTTAGCTGGGCTCTTCACACTTGAACTCATTAGTTTAGACTTTCCAGCTGCTGTAATACAGATTTTATAAAACACTTTTATTATAGAAATAAAGCTGGAAAGTCAATAGGTAGATAAATCTATTTGTCTGAAATTTGTTCTGATAAATGTTTTGATAAAGGTTTGAATGATGGGCCTCATGCAATAGTTTTTATGCTTAATGCAGTTATTAATTTATTAATGAGAAGTAGAAACAGGAAAGATTCCTAATTCTTTTACAGAGTTAAGAAGTAACATACAGAAACAGTTCAGTGGTGACAAAGTCATGTTCAGACCTCATGAATCAGACCTTGTACCTCAACAATGGTAACAACTAAAATGTTTCATGCCGGAATGCATGCTGGGTGTGGCACAGTACAAATATCTCAGCATGCATTGCGGCATGAATAAATTATGTAGTATAATGGTCTTACAGTTTTCTTTATTTGCGTTTGATTCTGCTGTTGTTTATGTTTAGACTTTCAGTAGCCTGTTAGTAGCCAGTTTGTGATGTTTGTAAGTTAAACTGTTAATTTTGTTAGTTGTCATTCTTGATGTCTCTTTGAGTGCAAATTGCACCATAGGGCAAAGTGTTTTTGTCCAAGGTATTCTTAAAAACTTCCAGAATTCAATGCCACATACAGGCATGTTACGTGAAACAATAAATTAAGCATTGAATAAGAGCAGTAAATGATATTATATTAAATTAGAACAGGCTCATTAAAAACAATATGAACATCGGCAGATCTTATTTAGCCTTTTGGCTTGCTTGCCATATTAAAAGAGCTTTTTAAACAAACTTCTTAAAAATTGCATCTGCCAAAATAAATTATTGTGAAAAATGTCAGGGCTAAGAGCCCAACTAAAGCAAACTCTATTCTCCATGATGGTGACGTAAAATGTTAACCTTTATCTCAAGAAGAACTTTAGTAGATGTTATACAAAAATAAACGTTTTAATAATAAGTTTAGCTGCTGATGATGTTTGTAGAGTTGTTTAATCATCTGCTGATCATTTTAATGATTTAATCATTTGTTGTACTTCAGGTTATTTCATTACAAAGCTGTGACTGAAGTTGTAGTTTTTTGTTACTTTGTTCTGTTTTTGTTTTTTCCCTTCAGTATTTCTTCATGTGTTCATCGCTAATACTCAATTATCATTTAATTAGTCATTTAATTAATTCATTAACTTCAGCTTTGCTCCGTGTTTCTTGAACACTCAGTGTGGACACTTGGAAGTGTTTAATTAAAACTGAGGTATTTGCTCTGGGGTTTAAAGGGTTAAAGGTGTGAGAGGTAAAAACACGGTGTAAAAATGTATTTTAACAGTAATATAATGTTAATTTAAACTACGGAAGTAGACTAAAAAAACAGTAGATTGCTGGCAACCACAGCTGCCAATAGTTTACCGTAAAATCAAGAAAAAAAACAGTATCTTTCTATAAAACCTGAAGCAAATTATTTTCTGTGTGTCATCGTTGTGGAGGAGAGTAGAGCCAGTGTTTGAGTCAAAGATGAACAATGACACTCTGATGTTATTCTGCATGTTTCTTTACTTAAAGGCTGTGGCTGTTTAGTTGCTGATGCAGTAAGAATCTCTCTGTGTAATTTAAGACATTTGGCTTAAACGTAAATTTTCTAATTAACTAAAATAAGTTATAATACGTATGCTTCTAAGCATATATATACATTACTTTATAAACTCATACAGCAGTTGGCCAATTTGAGGCAGTTGCTTTCAGTGAACAAAATGAGTTTACTTGAGTACTGTGTATATCAATGTAGTCCATGTATTTTTACAGGAACATACTGTAACATAACAGTACATTGCTGGCAACTGCAGCTGCCAGCATTTTAGTGTTAATTTACAGAGCAACAGCAAGATGCTGTTAATTTAACAGTAACATGCTGGCAACTGTGCTGCCAGTAACTTACTGTTTTTTAACGGGACAATTTTTAACAGTGTACTATGTATTCATCATCAAGTGGTTCCAAAGCTTTATGAGTGTCTTAATTCTGCTAAAGAAAGCTGAATACATCTAAACCATTGAATTCCATACACTGAAAACCCTATTAAGTTGACTGAACTAAATTAATTGAGTAAACTCGTTGACTCAATTTAAATAATAATATATAAAAATAAGATTTGACGTTTTGGATACCATCATTATGAAGTTTAATTTCTCAATTCCTCATTGAGTGCGTTGAAATATGTTGATCTACTTTTACGTTGATTTAACGACTTGCAGATAATTGAGGAGTGAAACTTCATAATGATGGTATCCAAAACGTCAAATCTTATTCAGACAGCATACCAATGCATTTTCCAAACATTCAGTTATCTGGACAATAAGGAAGTCCTTAGGCTGAGCTCAAAACTCAAGGTTTCCCAACTACGACTTTACAATACAAACAGTTCGAAGTAGCTCCAAGAAACCATGCGTTCCCTCTACCACAAATGAATCTCTTCTTCATTCACCCACTAACCTATTATACATTCTAGGTGTCTGACCAGCGACCTCTAGTGCCCTGTAGTTCCATTAGAACAGCATTTTTATTTCCATTATTCCATGGATAACAAAAAAAAAAAAACAAGTGTAAGACATTTCATTCTGTTACAATATATATATATATATATATATATATATATATATATATATATATATATATATATATATATATATATATATATATATATGTGTGTGTGTGTGTGTGCATGCGTGTGTGTGTGCATGCGTGTGTGTAATAATATACGATAAAAAAATTTTAAATAGATTTTACCCTTGCACTTAAAAGGTTACACATATTAGAATTTTAAAGTCAAGACTAAATTTGTGAAAATGACCTATTTTTTCAAAGGATTACTTATGATTTTGAGCTCACTACACTTCAAATCTTAAGTTTATGCATTTTCATAATACATAAGTTAAATTAACTCATATTTTTAAGTGATAGGACAAAAATGCTTCAGTCAACTTTACTTGATTGTTTAAGTAAAGACAACATTAGGGTTTACAGTGTAGTAGATCAAACAAATACTATTAATGGTTACAGGTTTCTAGTTTCTTCAAAATATCTTCTTTTGTGTTCAACAAGAAAGAAACTAGTGAAGGGTGAGTAAATGATGACAATTTTGGGTGAACTATCCCTTTAATATCAGTATGATTGGCCTATAATTCATGTTATTTAAGGTCTGCCCTTATGGGTAAGTGCACTTAATTGTATTGTTATTACTACGTTATATTTGTGCTTGGGGTTAGTTAAGAAGACATGTAATGAGCATGCACAAATATACTTTCAAAATGTTAAATAGGAAGTTATTCTCAAGTTCAGTCAACACTTTGATCAAATTAAGTTTATTTTTATAGTAAGTTTAATAAAAGGAAATTGAAGTGTACTTAAAAACGAGGTTTTTGGTAGCTAACTGCACTGTATAAAAAAAATCAGGCCAAAATAACATTTTGTGAATGTAAACTGTCAGGAAAATTAGCTTCAACTGGTAAACAACTTTGAGCTGCTATTGGTTCATTCCCAGTTTCATAATAGGTGGGCGTGGCTCTCAAGCTACACCTTCTTTAACATAGAAATCATCTGCAATTCATTTTCTCTCTTCAGTCTGATGTCTGTGAGTAAAAACAAACACCGAAGTAGGCTTATGATGATATGAATTTTTCTTGTTGCTTTTATTATGGTATACAGTATTATCACGTTATTGACCTAATCTGCAAAATAGGTTGACTTAAAGAGCCATGAAACTCCCCTCTTTCAGTTCAAGTCTACCTCAGAATTAAAAAAAAATACTTCATGATGGGCGTAGAGCTCTGAGAGCAGAGGGAGGAGTGGGTGTGGCCAGCAGAGAAAAAGAGGGGGGCGAACAACTGTCAGTTGACTCACAAAATCAGACAAAAAAATCAAACACAAAACGTGAGGAAAGCCATGATTTTATAGTTTACAAAGTTAAAATGCAAAAAAATAAACAGTAATTTAATGTCCTGCTACATATACAATAGGTTATTTGTAATTTCATATAATATATACACATTACCACAATTTGGTATATCATTATAAAGATAATCATGTTTATATAAAGACTTCTCTCCTCCTGAATCCCCGGGTCTGAATGCAAACACAGTGGATAGCAGTACAACAGGTTTCTTGCCCTATCTATTTAAGCCATTTACCCTGTCGGTAATCTGTATGATTTTCAACATAGGTGAACACAGCAGCACGGATAGGCAATGTGTCTGAATGGGAACGAACTCAACTGATAAAAAGACAAAATCCGCCCTTCTCCAATCCTTGAACAGCTGTCCTGACAAAAATGCTTGCTACACACAAACAGCTTTGCTGTATTGGCCCTGACAACATCGCAGGGAAAACCATGCAACAAACCCTGTGGATCATGGAAACAAACACATACGACCCTACATAAGCAGCTAAATACTGCATACCGTGCGCGACCGCAGTCACACAGCTTGGCAGGTCTG
Organism: Danio kyathit; assembly: GCA_903798195.1. Classification (NCBI taxonomy): domain Eukaryota; kingdom Metazoa; phylum Chordata; class Actinopteri; order Cypriniformes; family Danionidae; genus Danio; species Danio kyathit. Next base: position 27,318,987 of record LR812526.1, read on the forward strand.
TCATCGGAAAGCGTGTGCTCTCATGAATAATTTAGAAGCAGGCTCTTCTCATAGGATAAAAAACTCAGTCTATGAATAATACTGAAAACCGACGCGTCATCACTCGACTAACAGATAAGCACTACGTCGCAGATTTTGATCCCGCCCCAAAAATTATTTTAAATCCGGAAGAGGAAATTAGCTGACAAAAGCTCAAAATTATCCGGTTTTATCCACGATTAAAGCTGACAGGTGCTAATTATGTCTTAACTGATGCTCAACACACACAAATCTGTTAAAATCTCAAAAAAAGTACTCCAGGGTTTCTTAACAGGTATATTAATAATTAGTGTATTTCCAGCCTGATCTCACAAGGAAACAAAACTATTTTATGTTATGTTAGTTTAGTGGCTAATTCGTTGGAATTCGTACGAGTTCAGTTGTGTGAAAATGTACGTATTTTAAAAGGAGGCGTGGCACCAAATTCCACCCCTAAGCCCAACCGTCATTGGGGGAGGAGCAAATGAGATTGTATGAATTCATATGATTTAGTCACTAAATCAAAAATTTACGAATTACCATGAGATAGCATTGGTATTTCAAACTATTTAAATTGCAAATGAGGTTATAAAGATTTAATAAACGTATTATAACTTGTAATCAGATTACGATTTCATTATTGGGCATTAAGCAAGAAATCAAAATCACCTAAGATTAATGTTTTTGTAGTTTTCATTGCGAGTTAAGTAAATTAACCAGTGCTAACTATTGGAGCTTTATTGCAGTGTTACAATAGTACAATAGCCCTATAAATAGTCACAGAATTTTGCATGTAGGTCAGATTAACGGTAAAAAATGTTCACGTTTGAACTTTTAAGCTAACTTACCAATTAAGTTTCCAGGCTTGTGTTGCTGTTATGAGTGCCACTGCAAATACAAAGTGAATATTCGTACAAATCACTCTGACAGTTTAAATAATAAATAACTTTACACTGTAGTTTGTAGCCAGAAAAAAAACTTATAATAACGTCCTTTAATTTACAGAAATTTTCCAGAAATTAAAATGGAAGAACATTTTTGTAATTTAACATCTGTTATTTTACGATAAGTTTCTGTAATTTAACAGCCGTTATTTTACGTAAAATTACAGATTTTTTTTACAGTGTATGATATCAATATTGTAACTTAGGGAGTTGGGTGACAATGGAGAGTAAGGATTCAAATGCAGTTTATTAATAGCTTAGTCAGGCAAGCAATGGTCAAACAGGAACAAACAGATACATGAGGGTAATCCAAAATTGTAGTTGTGATCACAGGCGAAAAGTCGGTGCAGGAGACAAACAGCATAAACAATAACAAAATCAGGGATCAAAAACCATGAAAGAACAAGGCAAGGAAAATGCATAGAAATGTTACAGAAAACAAGACTCAGCAATGTGTGTGGTTAAGAGGTGAATAGATAGTCCAGATAATCAGTTCATGATGCTACCAGCTGTGTGTGGGAGAGAACTGGAACTGGTGTGTGCGTGAGGTGCATAATGGAATTTGAAGTCCAGTTCCGTGAAAGATTTGTAGTTCTCCAGCCATCTGCAACTGCTAGATCACTGGTGATTGTGACAAATATCATCCATGAGCATTATCACGATATATTGGTATATGTCTACACTAAAGAGTTGTTTTGTAGTAGAAGCTAAAGCATAATTCTAAATGACCCGTTTTAATGATAAATAGTTCAAAGCTGCTTGCTTTAAATGTTAATTTACTTGACTTTAGCATTTACTTGACTTTAGCATTTACTTGCTGAAATGCACAGTGCTGTGATCAGGTACTTTTTTTAACTGCTAAGATGGATGCTCATTTTATTATTATGGGGAAATGCATAGCACTTATTTACATATTTTAAATTCTGCATGGTGTTAGTGTGTATAGTGCTCAGGATGAAAAAATAACTTTCCTGTGAGTATATTGGAGCCTTTTAAGCAAGTTATTACCATAATAAGCACACTTTTTTAAAAGTATGTTCTAACGTGTACTTTTGCAGTTCAGCCAAACTCATAGAGCTGGACCTCCTAGCGAAGTCTATTGGGGTTTGCTTTAAATGTGTGGGCAAAGGTGAAGTAATCCGTTTGCCTAAAACACATTGCTCTCAGCAGGGGGTTAAAAACACATCAAGGCCCGCATGCATTCAGGCTGGCAGGCGGTTTGATTAATGCTTGCGCTCAGAGTAGTATGGCATAAGAGATGAGATACTGATTCCTCCTAAATCAATCTCAGAGAGCTGCAGAGTTACGTCATATATCTCTCAGATGCAGTCCGTGATAGCGCCGTTTCCCTCAATTTGCTTTCAATAAGATGAGTGCCTTTTGCTCAGACATAATAAACAACAGTCATCCTGCATGATGCATTTCCTTGCCTTTTTTCCAGTCTGCTGTCAAATGCAGATTTCATCCATATGTAGACATGTTGTATTTGTTTTTGTTTTTGCAAACTCCTTTGTCTGAGCAAGCCACAGCCGCTCAGAGCCTCCTCGTGTTGTCTTATCATCATGTGTCGGGTTTAAATGACGCATGGATGGTTGAAAATCATGCTGGTACTGCAGTCTGACTCTCATATTCTCAAATACGATCACAGCTAAACCGTCACGTATCATGGTTCGGTTAAAGAAACTTTTTTTAAATACAAGAGGAAGGGAATTTTAGGAATTTTTTTTTCTTAAACACTGTCAGGTATTTGAAAGGATTAGGGGAATTTAACCATATTCAGTTATTTTTATTACCCATAAAGCCACACGATAATTGGGTATGGCATGTTATTTGATTGTAAAATAGTCAGAGTCTTTTACTTTGTGCATATGGTGATTTGATCAAGCTGTATTATTTATGTGATCTAGTGTTGTTTTTCCAAGTGAAACAGGATATGTTGAGTAAAAAAAAAAACAAGCCAGGCTCATTCTGAAAATGTATCTCTATATTCATTTCTAGAGAGCGCCCCAGGGAGCATCCAAGGAGCTACGTTTTTTTGCAGTTTTTGTTTTCGCAAATCCACGAGAGGCCGCTGTGTACGCTTTTTGAGATCTCAAATTTCTCTCGCGAGTGCCATTCGCACCTGCTGTTCTCTCGTTAATCCACCAGAGGCCGCTGTCTACTAACTGTTTGACTGACTAACTGACCGATCAACTGACCCACCCTCCCCTTTCCCAAAACCCAACCAATAGTATTTTAAAAAGCACAAATTGACCCGCCCACCCACTTTCCTAAATCCAACTGACAAATGTAAAAAGCAATCCAAAAAAGAAAAGCCCTTGTCTGATTTTTACCACGTTTTACCACATTCTCACCCTGTTATTTACTTGTTTATTTTATTTTTTGGCTTCTGTTTTTGTCTTACCAGCTTTCTAGAATCGAACCCCGTCATTGTGGTCATCTCCTCTGAGTCTCAAGTCCAGCGATGTACATGGTGAGATAACTGGACAAACTGGTAACAGAGGGAAAGCTGTTCATACGGAGGTAAGTGGTCAGCTGGTAAGCGCGAAAAGAAACGGCGTCATAATGCCCTGTAGCGTTCATTTTAAAATGAAATCCAGCCATACTACCTTCTGGCTACATACTTCACGATCACCAGAAATGTATATAGGGTTATGTTTTCAGAATGAATCTATGTTGAAAAAAACTGTGGTGTGGCATTTGTTTATATCCTTAAGGAACTGAATTGAAAAGTTGGCAATAAATACCACCAGACTGTAGTTTTAAGAGGATGAAATGAAAACGAACCGCAGTATCAATTTGCAGAGGAAAGTTATTTAAGCAAATACAATATCAATGTTTTAGTGTTTTTGAGAAGAGTTAAGAAATTAATATTCGGTGGAAAGAATCTTGATTTTCAGTCCAGACAAAGTCAATATCATAATTTCAAAACATTTATTTTTTTAAAGTGGAGAAAAAAGACAAAATTCACAGGCAATAAGGAATAAAACTGAATTAACCTTTTTAAATTTTAACATGTTTACCGATTATGGAATTCCTGCTTCCTGCAGCAATCTAGCCCATGAGTGTGCACTTTACATAGAAAAAAAAGAAACTTACATTAATCAATACCAGAGGCTCCCCGCATGTCGGCCGTGATGCACGATTTTTAAAATGAGAGTCTGCATAGGCCTATTCGTGCCACTCTGTCAGGTAAAATTGCTTAAAACACTCGCAGATATAACCGAGATCTACGCACAGGGTTTTATGCAGTGTCAAGAGAGTGACTCCAGAAGGTAAACCGCACACACTTGATTATGTAATGCATAAAGCATAACTTAACCTTTAAATGTCCATGTTTAATCAGTCATCAATAAGGTCTACCAATTAAAGTGTTATTGACAATCAATAGATCATCAAGTAATCGTTAGCATCCCTAAATAAAATATATTAAAGGATATTTCACCCTAAATTCCCCATACTCACCATTAAAAGGACAGTTCATCCAAAACTGAACATTCTGTCACCATTAACTCACCTTTTCTTGTTCCAAACCTGTTTACTTTGTTCTGATGTTGAACAGTAAATGCTGAAAAATTATTTAGATTGTTCTTTTGTTTATTATTTTTTATTTATATTGTCAGACAGCTAAAACATTTCACAAAATGTTTTTAATCAGCTGCACAAAGGGGTTGGCATGCTGAAAATCCTTTAAAATTGATAGATATAAAGACATTTATCGTGATAATTATCGATATCGACTGATATGAAAAAATATTGTGATGATTTTTTTGCCATATCGCCCAGCCCTACTCACACAGTCCAAAGACATGCACTATAGATGAATTGGGTACACAAAATTGGCCATAGTGTATGAGTGTGTGTGTGAATGCGAGAGAGTATGGGTGTTTCCCAGTACTGGGTTGCGGTGGAATAGTTGGTGGTTCATTCCGCTGTGGCAACCCCTGATAAATAAGGGGCTAAGCCAAGAAAAATTATTGAACTTCTTGTGATTTTTGAATTGAAATTGCACTATATGCATAAGTTAAAATAGCATAAAAAAATTGATGTTGAGATTTAAGAAGTACCAAAGACTGTTGGTATAGACAGAATATAGCTACAGTTTGCTTATGTAAATGTATTTTTCTTCACTCTTTTACTTTCTGTTTTATCGGTCAACTGCTTCAGTGTGCTCGCCTCTCATTCAATCATCATGACTTCTGTTTTGAAGAGGCAGGACTCAGACGGTAAATGAGCCGTGGTGAAGGTAATTGGGGAAATAATCCCCCCTGAGCTGCAACAGCATTTTTTTAACAAATATTATTAAGTGGAAACAATTTCATAGCCTGACCACCACATACCATCCAAGAGGAGGGAAGACGGAGATGAAAAATTGCAATAATCCCTTCTTTCCTGTTTATCCTGGCTCAGTTTGATGGTATGTGATACACTGATAAAACAAGAAACCGATGTTTGATCCAGGGGGAAAGGGTTTCAGATATCACCCGGACCCTTAGAAGTTGTAAATTAAAGTCAAGAAAAAGTGTTCTTGCTTGTATGAAATGTGGTGTTAACATAAAACAGCACTATAATTTGTTTGGGGACCTCAAAAGCACAGCACTTTAATCAGCGTAGCGCTAAAAACACTAAAAGTTCATTTGTCTTGCGAAACTTGTGAAAAGATGAAAGATCCCATTCATGCATACTTGTGTAGTATATAAATGATGAATTATGCCAAACTTTATGAGAAATCACAGAAGTTCCTGTTCTTTTCCATTTTTTTAAAGATTTCCAAACAGCTATAAAAGCAAAGTCTTGGACTAGCCCTTCAATCAGTGCTGGGGTCTGCTGAGGCTATGTTCAGGGGATTTTGCACTTGGCTAATTATATTAGATTAGCACAGATTCCTCTGCTTTTTTCATTAATAAGCTTGTCTGTGTGGGTGTTTATAAATGTGAGTGAGAGTGAGGGGGACTCTCAGTGTTTTCCATGACAGGGGCCAGACAGACCCTCAGGCGCAAGTCTTTCCTGACAGAGCCTGTGATTTATCATGTAGTAAACCCCTTGCTTCAAATCTACACACACACACACACACACACACACACACACACACACACACACACACACACACACACACACACACACACACACACACACACACACACACACACACACACACACACACACAGGCTCATCAACTGAGTTCTCATGTGGTTAACCACTCCTCAAAAAGACAAATCTCTCAATAATGGTTCAACTCTCAAAAAACACAAGCAATAGCATCATAAGGCTTTTTTCCCTTCAGTAGATGTTAGCCATAGTTAAAGAATAGTAGGTTAATGTAAAAACACATTTTGGCAAGTAAAGAATTGTGTACATTTAAAATTGGGTCATTTAACAACAAGCAAAGTGTTTTTTTTTTTTTTTTTATAATTCAACGGCCTGGAATTAGTTATTCCACTTATACTACCACAGTTATATCACCCTGCAGCCCAAGACTGGTTACTTGCTGAAGCTAAGCAGGGCTGAGCCTAGTCAGGACCTGGATGGGAGAGACCACATGGGAAAACTATGTTGCTGTTAGCAGTGGTGTTAGTGAGGCCATCAGTGGGCCCTCAACCTGTAGTCTGTGTGGGTCCTAATGCGCCAGTATAGTGAAAGGGATGCTATACTGTCAGTGAGCATCGTCTTTCGGATGAGACGTTAAATCGAGGTCCTGACTATCTGTGGTCATTAAAAATCCCATGGCACTTCTCGTGAACGAGTAGGGGTGTAACCCCGGTGTCCTGGCCAAATTCCCCCAATTGGCCCTTACCGATCATAGCCTTCAGATCATCCCCATCCACCAAATTGGTTCTATCACTGTCTCTCCACTCCATCTATAGCTGATGTGTGGTGAGCGCACTGGCACTGTTGTCCTGTGGCTGTCATCGCATCATCCAAGTGGATGCTGCACACTGGCGGATTGGAATTGGAATGTCTTTATTGTCCCCGAAGGGCAATTAGGTTTACAGCAATAGCCGACAGTTAACAGCAACAGGTCACTATCGACAACATAGAAGTAACAGTAAACAATAAAATGAATCATTCATTCATTCATTCATTTTCTTTTCGGCTTAGTCCCTTCAATAATCTGGGGTCGCCACAGTGGAATGAACCGCCAACTTATCCAGCATATGTTTTATGCAGCGGATGCCCTTCCAGCTGCAACCCATCTCTGGGAAACATCCTTACACACTCATTCACACTCATACACTACGGACAATTTAGCCTACCCAATTCACCTGTACCGCATGTCTTTGGACTGTGGGGGAAACCGGAGCACCCGGAGGAAACCCACGCGAGTGCAGGGAGAACATGCAAACTTCACACAGAAACGCCAACTGACTCAGCCGAGGCTCGAACCAGCGACCTTCTTGCTGTGAGGCGACAGCACTACCTACTGCGCCACTGCGTCGCCTAAAATTAATCATAATCAAGTAAAAAAAAACACAACTTAAAGCTTGTTAAGTAACCCAACTGCAGTTGGAACAAATGAATGCAAATATCTGTTGGATTTGCCCATCTAGAATATGTATACCTTCTGCATAATGGCAGGAAGCAAAAGTTTGAATAAAGTGGATGGTTCTCGTCTGCTAAAATGGACATAGCCCTCTTTATGACTCTCACCACATACACCTGTCCAATATTGTTAGGATTTGTGCCCAAAATCTTTTAAGATAGATCTGTTTTTACTTGTCAACCTAAAATTGCCATACCAGCAAATTACTGCAAAAGTTAAAAGAGGCTCAATAAAAGAAGAATAAAATGTCCTAAGAAGAGGCCTCTCCACATTAAATCCTTTCATCTTCCTCAAGTAAAACAATCGTTGATTTGCCTTTTTACAAATAAAATTTGTGTTGGCCTCAAAGTTCAGTTGATCATCCATGATGGTGCCCATGTATTTATACTCACTCATTGTCTCAACATCAGTGCTGTTTATAGTAGTAGTAGTAGCATTATAAAATAAAAAAAATCAATAAGCATCTCTTTAGTTTTTAAGATATTAAGTTGTAAATGTGAGTCTTTGCACCAAGCAACAAAGTTGTCCAACACTAGGCCATGACCCTCTTCATGATCGTGCAGGAGACTGACAATGACAGAATCATCAATTATATACAGTACCTTGATTCAAATTTACTCTGACAGTCTTTGGTGTAAAGTATAAACAATAGAACAAATAAGTGGTGGTGTGGAGAGAGCCCCTTATGATTGTGAAGTGCTTTGGGTGTATGGCCATACACAATAAATGTCCTATATAAATACACATTACTTACTTATTTAATAATGCACTTAAAGGCATTGTTCAGATGTTTACGTGAGTCTGAGCATAGGGGAGTTTGCAACAGGTAGTTCTAGGAACTGAGTTATAAGGACTACCCACCAGGCCCTGGTCACCCGAGAACTACATTCTCCCCTTGGGTCACTCTAGGCAAGGCAAGGCAAGGCAAGTTTATTTATATAGCACATTTCATACACAGTGGCAATTCAAAGTGCTTTACATAAACAGGAATAAAAAAAGACAAGTGTAAGAAAAATAAATAAAATAAAAACAGATAATAAAAAACTGATAAAAACAGATAAAAATATTTAAAACAGGTTGTAAAAGAATGAAAAAGAGGAGAAAAACATAATAGTGCGATCTGTCGGACGTAGCACAGAGCTCATTCAGTAAAGGCACAGCTAAACAGATGTGTTTTCAGTCTGGATTTGAATGTGCCTAATGTTGGAGCACATCTGATCATTTCTGGAAGCTGATTCCAGCAGCGAGGGGCGTAGTGGCTAAATGCCGATTCACCCCGCTTTGACTGAACTCTTGGAATTTCTAGTTTATATGATCCTAAAGATCTGAGTGATCTGCTAGGCTTGTATTCAGTGAGCATATCTGTAATGTATTGAGGTCCTAGGCCATTTAGTGATTTATAGACAAGTAGTAATACTTTAAAATCTATTCTGAATGTAACTGGGAGCCAGTGTAAAGACCTGAGGACAGGTGTGATGTGCTCTGATTTCCTGGTTCTGGTCAGAATCCTGGCCGCAGCATTCTGGATGAGCTGCAACTGTCTGACTGTCTTTTTGGGAAGGCCCGTGAGGAGGCTGTTACAGTAATCCACCCTGCTGCTGATAAAAGCGTGAACAAGTTTCTCTTAGTCCTCACTGGAAACAAAGCATCTGATTCTTGCAATGTTTTTGAGATGATAGTATGCTGATTTACTAATTGCTTTGACATGACTATTGAAACTCAGATCTGACTCCAGAGTCACACCAAGATTCTTGACCTTATTTTTTGTTGTTTGACCTTTAGTGCCAAGGTACGCATTCACCTTGAGAACCTCATCTCTGTTCCCAAACGCAATGACTTCAGTTTTCTCTTTGTTTAACTGCAGAAAGTTTTGGCACATCCAACTATTCATTTCATCAATGCATTGGCAGAGGGTGTCAATAGGGCTGTAGTCATTAGGCAGTAAGGCTAAGTAGATCTGAGTGTCATCAGCATAGCTGTGGTAGGAAATTTGGTTCTGTCTCATTATTTGGCTCAGAGGGAGCATATAAAGGTTGAGCAGGAGAGGTGCCAGAATCGAGCCTTGTGGGACTCCACATGTCATGGGTGTCCACCTTGACCTTGACTCTAAGGTGATATCAATGAATATGATCACTATTTATTTTGCAGATTCTAAATGTTTTGTTTCAAGAAATATCTGCATACATATGGAAACAGGAAAACTGGTTAAAACTGTGTAATATCACACCTACAGTTGAAGTCTTATTAGCCCCCCTTTGAATTTTTTTTTCTTTTTAAAGATTTCGCAAATGGTGTTTAACAGAGCAAGGAAATGTTCACAGTATGTCTGACAATATTTTTTCTTCTGGAGAAAGTTTTATTTGTTTTATTTCGGCTAAAATAAAAGCAGTTTTTCATTTTTTAAAAAACATTTTAAGGTAAAAAATTATTAGCCCCTTTAAGCTTTATATTTTTTCAATAGTCTACAGAACAAACCATCATTATACAATAACTTGCCTAATTACCCTAACCTGCCTAGTTAACCTAATTAACATAGTTAAGCCTTTAAATGTCACTTTAAGCTGTATAGAAGTGTCTTGAATAATATCTAGTAAAATATTATTTACTGTCATCATGGCAAAGATAAAATAATTCAGTTATTAGAAATGAGTTATTAAAACTGTTATGTTTAGAAATGAGTTCTCTCCGCTAAACAGGAATTGGGAAAAAAATAAACAGGGGGGCTAATAAATCAGAGGGGCTAATAATTCTGTCTTCAACTGTATATGTGGTGCTGTAAACTAACACAGACGGAGCTATATGATACACTAAAATGCCCATGAAATACTTCTTCAGCACACTGTACACAAGTACACACATATACAAAAAAAGATGATTGCGAAATCATGTATATCTAAAAATATCTGAAACATGTATCTATTAATGTGTCTCTGCTGGTCGTATACCGGTACTTGATAAAGCATTACCAGGTTTTGTTGTAGTAGTGCTAATGAACTTAATATCATCTGCAGCACAAACACAGCTCTGTAATCTGCCATTGTTATTGTTACCAGTTATTACATGTGGGGTTCATACTTCTTCTGGACACATTCAATCCAGTTCAGTTCATCATTATTACTATAGCGCTTTTACAATGTAGATTGTGTCAAAGCTGAACATAGATGAAGTTCTGGTAAATTAAAACTGTGTCAGTCCAGTTTTCATCGTTGAAATTCATTTCAGTGTAATGTAAATGTCACTGCTGAAAGCCAAAATGTTGAAGAGCAAATCCAACAATGCGCACATGTACTGTCACGAAAATTGTAATTTTTCCTATCTACAAGGCTGTGCCCAGGATGGAGTTTTGAGTTTATTCCACTCTATGACAATGGCAGTTTTATGTGGACCAAAAGCTGAAATTATATTACACTTTTAGCATTGACCTAAATCCATTACCATGTGGATTGGGCCTGACAGCAGCATCCAGCATTGAAATCAATAACTGGAAGATAGAGGACACCATGATCAAAGCTATTTTTGTCTTGTGTATTGTGGAGTTTGTGATAGAGATGGAATGTCCAGTAGATGTATAAGGAAGTATACAAAAACATTCATCCATTCATTTTTCTTTGGCTTAGTCCCTTTATTCATCAGGGGTCACCACAGTGGCATGAACCACCAATTTATCCAGTATATGTCTTATACAGCAGATGCCCTTCCAGCTGCAACCCTGTGAAACACCCATACACTTTCACATTCACACACACACTACGGCCAAGTTATTTTATTCAATTCACCTATGGGAGCACCTGGAGGAAACCCACGCAAACACAGGGAGTGTTGAAAGCCACGCCAACTGGTCCAGCCTGGTATTCGAACCAGCGACCTTCTTATTGTGAGGCAACAGTGCTAACCACTGAGCTACTGTGTTGCCCTTATACAAATACATTCATTCATTAATTTTCTTTTCGGCTTAGTCCCCCCATCAATCCAGGGTCGCCACAGCGGAATGAACCGCCAGCTTATCCAGCACATGTTCTACGCAGCGGATGCCCTTCTAGCTGCAACCCATCTCTGGAAAACATCCATACACATTCAAACTACGGACATTTTAGCCTACCCAATTCACTTGTACTGCATGTCTTTGGACTGTAGGGGAAACCGGAGCACCCGGAGGAAACCCACGCGAACGCAGGGAGAACATGCAAACTCCACACAGACATGCCAAATGATCCAGCCGAGGCTCGAACCAGCGACCTTCTTGCTGTGAGGTGACAGCACTACCTACTGCGCCACCGCATCGCCCTATACAAATATAAAAAAGGAAAAATAAATCACCTGCAACAACATATGTCAAGCATTTATATTGTTCTGGATTTGACCCTACTATGAAGTGGGAGCTAATTTTGTAGTTCCCACAATAGCAAAAATAAAAATCATTCTCAAGTCTTGGAACTAAGAAGTAATCTGAGAGTATGTGCTTTCACTATAGGTAATGAAATGTAGCTTCTTGGTAAAGATGGCACTTGTAAGTTTTTAATGGTTTTAAAGTAAAAATGTTAATGGTTTTACTGCTGATCAATTACATTGTACTGTACACAATAAAATATCACTTAAGTCACTTAAAGGCAGATCTGGTGAATAAGCTGCCAACTAACAAAATATTGTTATTTATAACATACAAAACAATAATTTTGCTAATATATTTAGATATACTGTGGAATTATGTTCTGACAGTGACGGTCATGGTAAAATAGTCAACTCAAACTGAACCCTTGCCAGTTTTAAAAGTATAAAATCCTTTATTTTACTTGATTGTAATTGTTTTTAGAGTTTCATACTACTGTATAACAGCAGTAAAAGATCCATCGTGTTAAATAAATAGGCCTGGGTCACTAAAGACCCAGTTACGTAATAATGACTGGGGAAGCATTTATGTTAACTTTTAAATATATGACAGTAAGATGTGTTTAAACTTAGGACACTGTAATTTGACACAACATCTTCAATTGACATTGCCCTCCAAGAAGAGTGCATCAAGTTTAGCACACAAGACCTTGGGGAACAAAGCTCATTGATGAAAGTTAGCATTTGATTTCCCATCAGTGCTGAGGCAAGTTTGACCCAGGAGAGCTTTCCGTCACAGCTTTCACACTTCCACAAGTCTCCTGGGTCAGCAGAGCGTGGAACTGACCGAGTGCACTAAATCAGGGCTTCATCAGCTTGAGGATAGGAGGATCGGATGAGAGGAAAGATGAGAGAGGAGGATTTAGTGTGGAGGAGGACTGCGGTCAGAGCTTGACTCCAGGTTGCCTCCGATCTCTGTTGTTTCTATGGTTAGTTTTTTGCATTCTGTTGAGTTCTGTTGGTGACTTATTGCTTTTGTGAGACTTGAGAAATTTCTGTTACATTTTAGAGGGATTAGAATAGACATATTTTCTTTAATATATAGCCTTAAATCTCAAATTATGTACATTTTAGACTTACCTTAAAGTCTGCGTTAACCAGAAAGTGGTTAAGACTTTTGTATTTCAGTATGTTGATGCTTCCAACTAAAATGGAATATTGAGTAGGGGGCGGGCTTTCTGTTTGCATATCATTTGCTTATTATAAACTAGCAGCGTTCATCTGAAAGGTCCATTTGCGATAGCACCCTCCCAATGGATATTAAATAAGACCAAATGGCCGAGCATCCAGCCCGAAATATACCTCATTGAAAGGCCTGGGTAATCATCAAAAAGTAAAACAACTGCATTCTGACAGCCAACTGCTCCTGTACGGCAGGGTATGTGAACGTACATTACCTGATATGAAATGAGAACTGCAGAGTCGAGTATTTTTAATTAGGTCCTCACTTCATTCAGCTCTTCTGATGGCTGTTAGCCAAAGACATCTGCGGTTGGCATTAAAAACAGTGTGGTGTACCGTAAAATTTAAGTTTTCTATTTTTGGACCTTCTATGTTGGCATCCTACCGCACAACACGACATGTTTGCTATTGCAACCGGTCTTTTTTTGCAACCGGTATGCACAGTTGAACCCGTGTGACATCATGTGTGATGTAGGTTGGTAATTCCCTTATACTTCATGTTAATACTTCAACTTAGTGGTGAAGTTCAAGTGTACTTAAGTATACTTTTAGTATCTTAAATTATTTAGTATACTAATATCAGTAGAATGTTACTGAATGGACTAAAATTGCCCACTTTTTCCATTTATAGCTGTTTTTTTTAATATAAATATACTAAAAGGAAACTTGTAGGTATACTGATTATTTTCTAGTTAAATGTTTGTAAATACACTTTGAAGTGCACTACTAAGTAAATTACTAGTTTTGTACAGAATATACAGAACTTGTTATTACCACTTTAAGTGTATATACTACACTGTAAAACCCAACAGTCAACTTTATCAAATGAAATGAGCGTAGTTAACTCAAAATTTACTGAAAGGCAATTCTACTTATTTGAAAAGAGTTTTGAACTCAGTGTTGAAGGTAATGAGTTAATTAAATACTTCATTACTTCAACTTAAATGGACTAAGTTCACAGTACTCATGTAGATTTTTTTTTTTACTCAAATGGTTTGTAGTTTGTTTATTGAGGTTTACAGTACTCAGTTGGTTTGAGTTCTCTTCATTTATTGGGTTTTACGCTGCTCAAATTGCTTTGTTTACTCAGATGGGTTAAGTTCACAGTACTCATTAGAATTACAGTAGTTTTTGAACTTAAATGGTTTGTTGCAATCGGTTTCTTCAAATGGTTTAAATTACCTTAACATTTTGGGTTTTACAGTCTATCTATCTATCTATCTATCTATCTATCTATCTATCTATCTATCTATCTATCTATCTATCTATCTATCTATCTATCTATCTATCTATCTATCTATCTATCTATATGAATTGGTATGTAAAACTACTCGAAAGTTACTCAAAAATGTAGATAAATTGAGTTTAAGCCTACGTTTAAGTATATTTCAATAAAAAGATTGAAGTATAGGACAAAATATGCTTATTGTTAATTAAACAACAACAACAAAACATTGACTAGTTTGCATGTTTTTCATTTAGTAGTTCCCACTTTTGGTTGTTTCTATCATAAAACTGGTCTGAATTTTAAGTATTTATACATATCTCTTACCTCACACTCTTTCACAGTTTAGTTTCAAAAAAACTAAAAAGTCTTTCAGACACTTAATAAAAACTACACGAGTAAGTTATGATATTAAAAATGCTGTGAATTAGTTTGAGTCAAATGTGTCTGTATTATGAAGTACTGTATAATGCAATAAGTAAACAAGGGTGACTTATCTAAAATGGAATTCCTGTTTGAAAGCAGTCATTATATTCCAATACCAAAAGATTTGACATATTATCAGAAGTTACAAAAGCAAAAAAGACTAAATAAGAGGTCAAAACTGTTGCTTTTTCATTTAAGCCATGAGTCCCTGCTTCTTATGAGAGGAAAGTATAGAGGCCACAACTTAGAAGCTGAAGGAAAGAGAGCGTGAAACCACAGATCAAATGATAAAGAAGGGGAAAAGTATTGGCCTGAGTGAAGCACTACAGGAAGCCTTCGGTACAGAGAAGCCAGTCATTAATCTGAAGTGATACCTGCCCTCCAATGGCTCTGGGCCAAAGCAAACACAGGTAACGGAGCGAGGAACGCAGAGCTTTTCCTCCGGCTTTCAGTGAGCTTGTCTAATTAATATATGGGCTCTGTGTCACCAGGAAGCAATCAGGGGGTGTTGAAGTTGTCACTTCTAGTCTTCCTTCAAAAACCCTCTCTTTGCTCTCAGTCAGGGGCGGTTTCTTCACTATGCACGCCAATGACTTGAGCTTTGTGTTCTAGCTTTAACCTTTTATCAAGGCACCAATACATATTCAGTGGAAAATTGTGTTTGGTAGAACAAGATGTTTGGTAGGACAAAACAAAGATGGTCAGTTTTAGTACAGATTGCACAGAATGTTGACGAATATCTTGTTTTTGTTGTTATAGTTGCGATCTTGATCATTACAAATCTGTACAGAAGTTGAAAACACATCTATGTGAAGCAGATCTTCATTTGTGGGTGTGATGGAGCAATTTCTAGTGTTTTTTACAGTATGCAACATAGGCTCATTCTGAAAACGTAGCCCTATATACATTTCTGAAGATCACGAATTATGTAGCCAGAAGTGCGTATGGCTGCATTTCGTCTTTAAAACAAATGACACGGGGCAGTATGATGCCATTTCTATTCGCGCTTACCAGCTGACTGCTAATGTCCGTATGGACACCTTTCCCTCTGTTACCAGTTTGTCCAGTAGCTCGCTTTGTACGTCAGCAGACTTGAGACGCACAGAGGAGTTGACAACGATGATGGGGTTTGATTCCGGCGAAGAACGGTTCCAGAAAATGGGTAAGACAAAAACAGAAGTCAAAAAATAAAACACACAAGTACATAACAATGTGAGAATGTGGTAAAATCTGAAAACGTGGTAAAAATCAGGCAAGGGCTTTTATATTTATTTTTGTATTGCTTTTGAAAACACCATTGGTTGAATGTAGGGAGATAGGAGGGGTCAGTCGATCGGTCAGTCTGTCAGTCTGTCAGTCAGTCAATCAGTCAGTCAGTCAGTCAGTCAGTCAGTCAGTCGACAGTGGCCTCTGGTGGATTTACACAAGAGCAGCAGGCGTGGACGGCACTCGCGAGAGAAATTTGAGATCTCAAAAAGCGTACACAGCGGCCACTGGTGCACGGATTCACAAAACCAAAAACTGCAAAAAAAAAACATGGCTCTTAGGATTTATTTTGCGCTCTCCAGAAATGTATATAGTGGTACGTTTCAGAATGAGCCTAGATTGTTTTTATGAGTTGTAATGCCAACTGATGTTATTGCATTGTATGTTATTGAAATGTACCATATCCTCCTGTGAAATTTGAAATTTTTTTTAAGTATTTCCTAAGTGCTATTTAACAGAGGAAGGATTTTTTTTACATATTACAAGTCTCATTTATTTTAGTTTGATCGTAATAAAAGCAGTTCTTAAATTACAAATATGTATATTTTTAAGGTCAAAATTATTTGCCCCCTTAACAAATATTTGTTTTTTCAATTGACTGCAGAACAAACCACTATTGTCCTTAACTTACCTAGTTAAAACAAATTAGTATCTCACAAAATAACTAGTAAATATTATGTACTGTCATCATGAAAAAAAAGAATACTATATATATATCTACAGTGCTCAGCATAATTGAGTACATTTTGAAAATTAATATTTGTATCCATTTCTCAGTGAATATAGGAAATGTATTTGGGTGCGTTTAAACGAAACAGATTTATTAAACTGATATATTTATTAAAATAATATTTTAGTCACCAAACATATTTAGAAATTGAAAGATTATACAATTAAATTCAAGCAAAATATTGCAAAAAATAAAAAATAAAAATTACAACCTACAAAATTTCAACAAATTCTTTCTATTTTTGCTTCTCTTGATTTTTCTTTTTTTTTTTATTGTATTTAATATTTTTCTATAACATATACATTTGGGTGTGCTAGTGGACCGTTATCGTAAGTTATTTTGTTAGATTAGCTCCAGATTTGGCTTCAGTACTGACTAATCTAATGTATATGCACAAATATAATATTGTATAACTCCCTATAAAAAAAAGAAATTTAAAAGATAGATTTGTGAGAGGTGTACTTACATATGCTGCACTGTATACATATATATTAAATGCAAGTGTATTTTTACAATGATGAAAAATGGCAGAAAGGGAAAAAAAAGAATAGTATTGCATTACGTCATCGCAGCATATTTCTAAATTCAGTTTTTCTGTGGCCTCTCTAACATTTGCACTGGCAGGCATCTGGATCAGATAAGAATAAATGTTACGGCCTGTCTCGCTGGTGCTGATGGAAGACATGGCAAATAAATCAATAAAACACTGCTTTGCCGACGCTCCTGCTTTTCACTTTTGCTCCATAAATAGATTAGGTTACATTTGACTTCATTGCTTTTATTAAGTATTGCGTACAGTTAATCATTTTGGCATCCGGCGGGTCCACATTCATCTTACCAGTCCTTTATTGGGAGCCTGAGCCCTGTGAATGCGGTTTTGTTTCGTGGCTTACACACTCAGTGGCTTGTCTGGCAGTGACATGCAGGACACTTATTGACTTCATTGTTTATTATAGGAGCACGGCCTCAGGGTTGCCAGGTTGGTCAGAATTTACGGCGCTTTGTGACCCACGCCGTAGCTTTGTGGATCGGCGGGGTGACAGAGAGGCCAAGGTCTGGTTCAGGTGAGGCTAGGGTTTCAGATTCACTCCCCTCCATTTGCCCTCCCGGCAGGATCCGCGGCCCAATTCACCCGCGGCCTCCTTCAGCCACACAGCTGTAAATGTCACCCGACTCCTGCCACACCGACACTCAGTGACAGGCCTTTTATTTCTGCCGCTTTAACGAGGTTCAGACTCCTGTTTCATTCCCTGTGGCTTTACAAGTACTAAACACCATTGCCCTCAGTAACTCTCTCATATCACTGCTGCAGGCTGGAGACTTGTTGCGGTTAAACAATAGTTCAGTTCTCAAGAGATTAATATGGAATCATTTAAGTTTCACACACAGAAATGTCAGTTGCTTTTTGCTACACCAATTACAAATATTATAACAAAGTTAGAAGCAGCAATTACCAAATGAATGAATTGAATTATTGAATGAGTTCCTGAATAAATCAGTATAAAAGAGATGGCTCACTGAGAATTGTGTTTTGGAACATGAGTGAGTAAATGATGAGCGAATGTTTTGTTCATTTTTGGGGGTGAACTCTCGTATCCAAATTGAACTTTTGATTGAGTATGAGTCTTGGATTACAGTTTTTCTCAGTGGCTTTGGTGCATTTCTCACAACACTATTTACATTTGCACAACAGGTAATGCATTTTTCAAAACAATTAGTCATTTGTGCACATCAGAGTAGCAGTTTCTCATTCCTTCCAACAAATTGCAAATGATTTTGGACATGCATCAATTGCTTTCATACAACTCTCTGCTGTTTTATAACATTATCATTTGCTTATGTCATGTCAGTCAAAATTAGCTAAACTTGTGAATGCTGAATAGTCATTTCATATAAAACTAATAGTCCTCATTTCGTTACTTGAGTCATTACATACAAAAATGTTGAACTACTGTAGTCAAGCAAATCTTATAAAATAATTAAATCTTTTTTTCCCTGAAAATGTCTTCTAAATTGAACAATTTCATGAATGATTTACAGACCTGTGTATGTTGTAGGTTCTGTTCCAATATGTACTGCAATATTGTTTACAGTTGTGCACAGCTCTACCCAAAGGAAATTTGTGTTTGTTGTAAATAAGGGTGTGTTTATTCTTTTGCACAATGCTGTGAATAAATTAGAATTGTAAAGAGCAAATGCAGTAAAAACGTGAAGCACACACATTCGGTGTCTTATACTCAGATACCTCACTAAATGCAGTGATGTCTAACTTTACTGTAGTTTTCAAATGGCTGTGCAAATAGTATATAGTGCTGTCTTGAGCATTTTCAGGAAGTGTCACCAAAATCTGACTTTAATGTACAGAGTAAACTGTCATAATGAAAACACGACAAAGCAACGCTATCTCACGGCAATTCGTAACTTTTTTATTAGTGGCTAATTCGTATGAATTCGTACGATCTAATTCGTACAAATTAGTACGATTTGCCCATCACCCAATGACGGTTGGGGTTAGGGGTGGGGTTGGGTGCCACGCCTCCTTTTTTAAATCTTACATTTTCGTACGACTGAACTCGTACGAATTTGTACGAATTAGCCACTTAACTGGCAAAACGTAAAATACTTTTCCTCGTGAGATTAGGCTGGACAAAGCCATTTGACTATCTTGTTCATAAACAATGGTGGCAGGACTTTTCATCTTGATGACACTGACACTTTCATTGACATGAATACTTGCTTTTGAGTAATGAGCTCTCCATTTTGAGCAAGTGACACGCTTTTGCAAGTTATCAACTAGGTTTAGCAGTTTGTACTAATTGTTTTGAGAAATGCATGAACTGTTGTGCAAATGTTAATAGTGTTTTCACCTGTACCACATGTCTTTGAACTGTGGGGGAAACCGGAGCACCCGGAGAAAACCCACGCGAACACGGGGAGAACATGCAAGCTCCACACAGAAACGCCAACTGACCCAGCCGAGGCTCGAACCAGCAACCTTCTTGCTGTGAGGCGAAAGCACTACCTACTGCGCCATTGCGCCGCCTGCTTTAATTTATAAATCTTTTTTTTTTTAAATGACAGTCTTATGAGCTGTTTGTGAAGCTACATTATTAAAATAAATGACTGTTTTAGCAGTGTTTACTTCTGCCTTGTAAATGTATTTAAATGCATTTTATTTTTGATAATGATATCTGTTAATCTTCAACAGAGAAGTGAATTGCTGACTCTCTTGTGAGAAGACTCTCTCATGGGTCGTGTGATTGGCTGTTTGCTGCACTCATCACACTTTCAGCTGCATGCGATCCAGTGTTAATCCAGAGGGGATGTTTTCATCCACTCTGGGTTGTCAATTTGGCCATAACTTTTTCTGTTTCAGCTAGCAGAAAGATTTTTGATGACAAATCTTATTTTGACACATATTTTTAGAAAATGCTTTGAATTAAAAAAAAAAAAAAAACTCAACAATACACTCTAGGCAAATTTACTAACCTTTTGTTATGTAAGGGATGAAAGCCTCCACTGAATTAAACTGCTGTAAAACTGCATCAAATAATAATTTTTTCAATTTTTTTCAACCCCAGTCCTGATCAAAACTACTAAATTACTTTTAGATTACTTTAGATTACAGGATTTTAACTCTTTAATGGCCAAATGATGTCACTGATATCAATGTGGTTATAATGGACAGCCATCAACTGTAAATTAGGGAGAAAAAATGAAAATCTAACAGTGCATCAACGCCAATGATGTTACTAATCATCCACATGTCCAAGACTGTGATAAAAGGAATAAAAATCCAATCCACAACTACTTTTTATATTGAAAATATGTCATTTTGTGTGTTTTTTTTCATCAAATCAGTGACATCATTTATGAATTTGGCAATTAAAGAGTTAAAATCCTACGATTAACGAAGCTATTTAGTAGTTTTGATCAGGACTGAGGTTGATTCACAGATTTATGCAAAAAAAAAATATTATCTGATGCATTTTTACAGTGGTTTAATTCAGTGGATGTTTCCATCCCTAACATAACAAAAGGGAAGTAAATTTGAACAGTGCACAAGGGTTAATCACAAACCCAAAGTTCACAAAGAATGTTTATATCATACAAAAAATTCAATCTTACCCAGTTTGTATTTGTTTTGTCAACTCAAAACTTATTCTGCATGTCGCTTTGTGCAACAGCCCTTTGTTCACATGAATTCAACTTATAATTTTTTTAGTCATCCTTAATAATGGAATTTGTGCAGGAAAGCAGCATTATCCATGGTGCATAAGGAAAATTCGACCAATTAGAGTTGCTGTGCGCATAATAATATTAATAATAATAATAATTCCTTACATTTATATAGCGCTTTTCAGGGCACTTAAAGTGCTTTACACATTGAGGGGAATCTCCTCATCCACCACCAGTGTGCAGCATCCACCTGGATGACGCGACGGCAGTTATATTGCGCCAGACCGCACACCACACACCGGCTGATTGGTGGAGAGGAGACAGAGTGATGAAGCCAATTATGGCATGGGGATTGTTAAGAGGCCATAATAGACAGAGGCCAGTGAGCAAATTTGGCCAGGTGTGCCAAAAGAGATTGCTACTTTTTACCAAGTCTAACAAATTTTCACCAATTGTCACAGGCTTCCTTCAGTTCAGATCAAAGTTTGTGGTGATGTGGTCCATCCTGTAGTTAGCTGATAATTCGATAATGCTTTAACAAAGATATTTAAATTGTAAAAATGTATTGAATAACTACAGTCAGATATGGACCCAGATAGTAAAGTTCAGATTGTATGTAGTGTGGCTCCAAAGAAAAACTCCATTCAGGAAGCTCTTTATTAGAGCAAGACTAGCAGTTATTTGAGCAAAGGGACAGTAAAGAGTGAAAAAGAGTAGTGAGAGGGAATATGAAGGAGAAAACAGCTTCAGTTGTTTTGTGACAGCAGTGTATTTTAATCCTGTCTGCCTAAACCAGAAAAGAGAGCTCTAATGTAGTGATGACAACTTGATTTATTAATGTAACGCTTACACACGTCTTCCCAGACACTTCGGGTTCCTCTTTCCTGCTCTCACTCTTCCCTATTTCTATTTAACAGATGAGGACACTTTAACAAATCCACAGCACTCAAAATGTCTGGTAAGGAATACAAACAAATATGCTTTTTGTTTTGAGATACAGTACTCATTATAAAAATGCTAAACACTATAAGGAAATCTGTTAATTAACTGTCATCAACTTTTTGTTGCCTCAGCCTCTGACATCTTTTGATGTTGGAAATTTTACTCTGCAGTTACAAGCTGACATTTAGTGAATTAGAAACAAGGTTACAAGACTTTTAGATGTAATAGTTTGAAGTAGGACTGCGCAATATATCGTTTCAGCATCATTATCACAATGCACGTATTC